>JAVJIF010003904.1:0-104249 GCA_038442645.1 Agave tequilana | reverse complement strand
CCCTTTTTGCATAAAATAAATAAGAAAGATACATATATGAGATGCTCTCAATATGAATCTATATATATAGGAAAGATGTTAAGCTTCCCTTGCATATAAGCAATACATATCAAAACTTTTGATATCAATTTATGATACCAATTGAAAATAAACAAAAATTTTTAGATACCAAAAGATACTATTGAAAATATCTTGTAAATTTGATACCAATAGAAAATGAAATATTATATATTTTTGATACCAATAGAAATATATATGTATTTAAAATCTTGATACCAATTGTAAACATCTTATAATTTTGATACCAAATGAGAATATTTAATAATTTTGATATCAATTGAAAGTGAAAGCCAAATTTTTATGTAAACACAACTCATTTCAATATAAATACCAAATTAAAATGAAATATGATACCAATTGAAAAACAAACCAACTATTTGATTAAACAATTCATTTTGCAATAAAGATACTAAATTTTAGAATAAAGCCAATTTAAAATTTTTGATACCAATATTGAAATGTTAGCATATTCTAAATTAAAATATTTTTCATTAAGAGCATAGGAAACCAATTGAAAAATAATATACCAAATAATATCATTTTTCATCATAAAGAGTGGGAGTAAGATACCAATTGAAAATACAATCGATTGAAAACTAAAAACATGAAGTTTTCTTCCCCTTTATGAAATACCAATGAAAATGATGTATAAGCTTGTATAAAATACCAATTTGAAAACTAATACATTAAGGAGTAAATCAAGCTTAGCATAAACATAATTTGTGCTTTAAGATGTAAAGATATAGTAAGCACAATCAAATCATATATATATGTATAAAAAAGTAAATACCCATAGAAATGATACTTTTTGAAGTTTTGAAGCATACATATATAGAAAATCAAAGATGAGTATACAAACATGAAAATATCAATTGGGATACCAATTGAAAATATGATGAGAATCAAGTGTATAAGTCATGCTACCTTCCTTTCATCCATATGTTTAAATAGATTTTCAATTAAGAGCATACAAGTATGGTCGCCCATCCAAGCGCCCTTATTGGGTAAGAGTTTTCAAAAAATAGGATTTGAAAATATAACTTGTTTGAAAAACTCTACCAAAATGAAGAATGCAACTAGTTTTATGATAAACTTGTAAACTAGTACGAAATCCTTCAAGTAAGGAATAAAACAAGAATATATTCATGAAACTTTGAAAATCACACAATCATCAACACTGAAATAGCAATAAAGCTCATGTAATCTCATGAAACCAAATCATGAGTAAACATCAAATATAGAGTGTAAAATGTCATGTAATCAACATCATGAAAATACGACATTTAAGCTCAATATGAAATTTCTTAAAAAATGAAAATTTAATTTTCATCAAAACAATACTAACTCTAAGGCATATGTATGTTTTGTCAAAACTAAGGTATACATGCACATCCAAATACAATTGAGTCTATAAAGAGATTTTGCATGAAAGGCAAATGACTCAAGGGTATACATGTATATTCAATAGTTTTGGCAAAATTAACATATACATGAAGCTAAAACACATTATCATGAAAAATATACCCAAAAATAGTGGATACAAGTCAAAATGTATGAATCATCAAAACTAGGCTATACTAGTACATCTTATAGGTACAAATAAGCAATCAAGTACAAACATATAATAATCAATTGTGGCTCACTAGTTGTACAAGTATTGACACAAGTTTAATGAAAACTACATCTTAAACATGTAATCAAATCATGAAGCATAAAACGAAAAATCTAAGCCAATATGATCATTATGTAAATACCCATGTATTAGATTAGGATATACAATATAGATAAACTAAAGTGAGAACACAAAAATATAGGTCCATATAGAACATGGGTGTATCTCAAAAATACTACATATGTATATCACATGTGTAATCATGACAATAACATAATAATCATTAAAACTTGACATGTTAAGAATCAATAATATGAAAGCATGTAAACATAAATAGGAGTTTAGAGATAGTTACCAAAACTAATAGGGTTTATCTCTTGTTCTCCAAACCATGGTGGTCTTGCTACCAAACTCCCCTTGAAAGTGATGCATCCAAAGTTGTCACCGTTTAGCTCAGAACGCATCCACCTCAAGACACCAATGCCCTCACGTCAAGCGAGAGCCCACATCTACATCAAAACCATAGGGGTGGATTTTGGTACCCAAACTCTATTGGGTCCATGGAGGTTAGCACCTTTCCTAACCCAAACAAATTTATTTACAAAATTTACATTATGTACTCTATCATAATAAAATCTTGCAAGGTGGCCCTTACGTCCACAATGTGTACAAGCGTACACATGAGCATACCTAGTGTCATGTGTGTGAGCATGAGAAGCATGTGTATGCTATGTATGGTGTGCATGCAAATGTGGTGCTTGTTTCTTGCGAAATATGAATTCCAATTTCTTATGATCCATAGCACATTGGCTCAAAGTAGAGCGCAAACTATAATACTCTTCTTTAGCATAGTTATATCATTTTCAATAATAGAAGAAGAGGTGGAGCATGCAATGGGTATACTAGAAGGTGAAGCTATGCTAGTATGGCAAACATGTGAAGACAAATCATTTTTCAAAGATTTATTTTCATTTAAGCAATCTTCCTATTCTTTTGAAATCAAATCAATTTTGTTTTTCCAAAGAATTATTCTTTTTTAAAACAAAATCAAGTTTTAAAGTTAAAGTCTCATTTTTCTTCAAAACATTTTCACAATCATTTTTTATTTTTCAAAATTTCATTTTCTTTTAGGGCAACTTCAAGTAGGGATTTCAAAGAGTCCCTCTCATTTGAAATCCATCACTTTCTTGCAAAACAACATCAAGTTTAGACGACAAATTTTTATTTTCTTTTTTTAATGCAAAACTTTTCTTTTTTAAGAAATTATGTCTTTCTAACAATTTTTCCAACATATAGCTAGTTTCTTATTTAAAGTATGTGCATCCATACACTCATTACAAGAGGAACTAGTATTATCATCTAGTTGAGTATCCGAATATACCTAAAGGGAGTCATTCCCTTGGACCATGAAGCAACGTTGTTCGGACTCTTCTCCACTAGATTTCTCCTCCTCATTGATTGGTGTTTGTAGCTCGGGAGATGTCAATATGTTCCACACTGCAAAGCGGAGTTACAATGAGAAACCATATTTAAATATTCTTTGCTAAATGATTTTCTAAGTGCCTTTAGAGCTTGTGCATTAGCCTTTTTATGCTTGCTATTACCAAGAAAAGATTTCTTAGTAGCGGCAAGGTGAACATGCAAACCTATGGTCTTGAGATACATACACATCTTAATCTTCCATACGTCGATGTTAGAAACATCAAACATAGGAGGGGTCATGAAATCCATGAGTGTAAACAATATGTGTGTAAATGCAATTATAGATTAGCAACCAAGATCTCACTCCTAGGTGGTTAAATCTAATATCAGGAGCGTAGGCTCTGATACAATTGAAAGTACACCTAGAGGGGGGATGAGTAGGTGTAAGGCTAATCTAAAGACAAATAATGCGGAATTTAAAAACTGATTGCAACACACTTACTATAACCAAAGAGTGTAGCCGAATTCCCGGTAAAAGGCTCTAGACTATCTCCTCTAAATTTCTCTAAATAAGAGTTGAGGTGCTATGTAAAGCTCTCTTGGTTGAAACACAAGTATGGCGCGCACACACAAGCAATACTAAGCATATAAGTATGAATGAACAATATGAATTAATGCAAGGCACAATATAAGAGAGAGTTAAAGATAGTAGATTAAACGTAAACACCAAAATATGTTTCGAGGTTCGAGCACCCAGCTCTACGTTCCCTGCCTTCATACAGAAGGATTTTCACTATATCGTCCACACAGGACTTCCCACACAGGGAACCTTCACTGAGGATTTGGGCAAATACAATTTGAGAGTACACAACTCCTCTCTCACCAAATACAACCTCTCACTAGAGGTAAGGCACAAAGCCAACACATTATCAACCTCTCACTAGTGGGATACTGACAAACTCAATCACCTCTATACTTAAAGGGATATTAGCAACCCAATTGCACAACCTCCTCTACACTTAGAGGGAAAGGCACAAAGCCAAAGTAAAGGAAAGGGTTTACAATACTTGGTGATCTCAAAGACCACAAACCAATTTTCCCACAAAATACATCCTAATAGATAGGATAGATAGATAGCTCAAGTGTGAGTAAATAAAGTGTTTGGATCGAAGAAAAACACTTGAGAAAATCTCTAAATAGATATAGAAATCAAGACCAAAAACTAATTCCAAAAGACTCTCTTTTCTTTGAATTTTTCAAAACTTTAAAATAAATAAAGATAAAATCTTTAAAACCAAAACTCTTTTAAAACTTGCTGTTAAAACTCTTAAGAAGATGAGAATTTTGCTCTTGAAATTGTTGGCTAAAATAGCCCAAAGAAGTGGGTATTTATAACCCCATAAAAATTCTGCCCATTGGCAGCAGGAAATGGCAGATTTGCCCTTCCGGTCGACTGCCTGGTCGACGGCCCAACGGTCATTTTTATGACCGTTGTGTCACCGGTCGACTGCCCGGTCGACCGGGACTAGATACAGAGAGCAGCAGTCTCTGCCGGTTGACCGGGGCCATTTCCAGAGAGCAGAGCTCTCTGGACCAGTCCACGTCTGTGTACGTCTGTGCATGTCGGTCAGTTTCTGCTGCAGTCGACCGTACGGTCGACCGGCAGATAGCCAGGTCCAACTATTATAGGGATTAAAAACTTGGGTTTTTACCTTTGATAAAATCCCATAAAATCAGATAAGTTTCACAAAAATCAGTTCTTATTAGATCTTTGAAATACAAATATGTGTGACTAAAATTCAACACATATTATAAACAATTTGAACCATTTTTGTGTTCTTGAAATTTTGCCTTAAATAAAAAACCATATTTTTCAAAACTTAGAATTTTGAAATGGAAAACTGTTTTCTCCAAAACACATGTAAATACAAAAACATGATATTGAAACAATTTTGAAGCATATTGTATATGGATAGAATCCAATATACATATAAAGATTTATATCTATGTTTTTGACTTGAAAAACCAAGATTGGTTAAACCGAAAAAACCAAACATGAAACTTTTAACTTGTGTGTGTATTGTGAACTTGAGCATATCAACACTATCTAATCTTTAACACAAGATCTAAACCATAAACTAAACAAACTGAGATCTACTTGTAGAACTCCGTCTCCAAGTCGACTCGATCCAAACGTGATCCAACGAGTTTGACTCCAACCGAGATGTGATGCAATCTTGACGCGCGAGCTCTTGAATCACTATGTGTTAGCTCCAAAATTCCTTTGTTGAAGCTAATCACCTACTAATATCTTGATCAAATATCTTAAACTAAATATCACAAGATTATTAGTAAACAATAACTACATGAGTTAATCATCATCAAAACTAGAGTAAAGGGCCTCTAGGCCAACACCCATGTAACGAGCCTTTAGTCGGTGACACTCAAACCGGACTGTCTTAGGGCATCAGGTGAGAAAACACCCTGATGATTTAAGGACTCGAGAAAACAAAGCCACAAAATTAAGTTTTTTTCTATTTATATAAGATTTTCACTATTGGGCATGAATACTTATGCCTTATGAGGCACAAATACCCAGCTTAATTAGAGGATTTTTTTTGCATAAATATATATATTTCAAACTTATCTAATCATCTTTTGCATAAATACCAAGGCTTGCTTAGGTCAAAACACCTAACTAATCAATAATTAGATTTGTTTATTTTTTATGTATATATTTCTGTTTTTAATAAGGTATAAGGATCTTTGTTTTTGAACCCTAAGTCTGTAAGTGTATAAAGTGTGCATGTTTCATTAAGGTAAAGATCAAGACTAAATTACTTTTTCAAATTTTTTTCTTAATCCTAGAATCAAATAAATAATCTTATTTTGACCAAGTATAATCTCTTTCTAAAAAGTTCTTTTATCTTTTTAATCTTTTTTTTAGTTATGTTAGTCATGTTAGAACCCTCTCTCACACCTATCTCATGCATTGTCAAAAGAAATGAATAGATGCATGAAATGAAATGTAAAAGAGGTAAAGTTACAATACACTGGGTCGAAAAGACCCATTGTCATTTCATTTACTGACACCGATTCTAAAAAAGATTTAAGGCGTTGACCATTTAGCTTAAAGTCATTCCCATTCTTGGTGTCACTGATCTCAACAGCACCGTTTGAAAACACGGTCTTTACAATGAATAGCCCAGTCCATCTCGATTTCAACTTTCTTAAAAAAGATGAAGACTAGAATTATAGAGTAAGACTTTTTGTTTAGAGAAAAAAGTTTTTCTCATGATAAACTTATCATGAAAAACCTTAACCCTACTTTTTGTTATTTTAGCATTCTCATAGGCCTCATTTCTCAATTCCTCAAGTTTGAAAATTTGCAATTTCTGAAGGTCACCGGCCTTATCTAAATCAAAATTTAGCTACTTTATGGCCTATAAAAGCTCACTGCTCTAACTCAACATGAAAGTGGCAAGCTTTTTCAAAGAATAACCTATATGGAGACATCCATAGAATTGTCTTGAAAGCGGTCCTGTAGGCCCATAAGGCATCTGCCAGTTTGTGGACTAGTCTTTTCTGTTTTTGTTTTAGTGTCTTCTCCAAATAAGCTTAGTTTGTCTATTGGAGATCTCTACCTGCCCACTAGTCTGAGGATGATATGGTATGGACAATTTGTGAGTTATGACATACTTTCGCATAAGAGCTTCAAAGGATCTATTACAAAAGTGGGTGAAATTATTACTGATGATAGCACGAGGAGTTTCGAAGCGTGAGAAGATGTTCTCTTTCAAAAGTTTGATGACAATCTTATTATCATTAGTTTTGCTCGGAATGGCTTCTACCCACTTGGACACATAATCCACATCAACTAATATGTATTAGTTTCTAAATGAATTAGGAAATGGACCAATAAAGTCGATGCCCCATACATCAAAGAGTTCTATTTTTAGAATTGGGTTAAGTGGCATCATATTTTGCTTTGAGATCCTTCCTATCATTTGACAACTAGGGCATGTCTTGCTAAACTCAAATGCATCTTTGAACAAAGTGGGCCAATGCAACCCACTTTGTAGCACTTTTCGGCAATTTTGCGGGGATCAAAGTGTCCACCGCATCCAAGCTCGAGACAAAAACATAGAACACTCTTAATCTCCTCATCGGGAATGCATCTCCTAATGATTTGATCCGAACAATACTTAAAAAGATATGATTCCTCCTAGAAGAAATATCGGATTTGAGATAAAAACTGGTAGACATCTTGTTTAGACCAATGAGATAGAGTTTGGTTCATGACTAAGTAGTTTACTATGTCAGCGAACCAAGGTTCCCTAAAGTAACCAAGGGTTATTCATCAAGAAAGTTATCATTGATGGGCAGTTCATTGCATAGTGAGTTTGGGATGCAAAAGAGATGGTCAGCAACAATATTTTTTATACCTTTCTTATCTCGAATCTCGAGATCAAACTCTTAAAGAAGAAAGATCCAACAAATTTGTAGGGCCTTAGCATCTTTCTTCGCCATAAGGTATCTTAGCACAGAACGATTGGTGAAGATGGTGGTTTTGGACCCAAATAGGTAGGGACAAAATTTCTCTAATGCAAATACTACAGCCAAGAATTCCTTCTTGGTTGTAGTGTAGTTCAATTGTACATCATTGAGAGTCCTACTTGAGTAGTAAATCGCGTGCTGCTTGTTATCAATGTATTGTCCTAAAACATCACCTATAGCAAAATCCAAAGCATCGCACATGATTTCAAACGACGTTGACCAATCCGGTGCAAAGATGATTGGTGCAGAAATAAGCATTTTTCAGCTTCTCCAAAGTATTAAGACATCCATTATCGAAAGTGAAGGACATGTCCTTATCTAAAAGGTTAGTTAAGGGCCTAGCAATTTTGCTAAAGTCCTTAATGAACCTACGATAAAAACCAGCGTGTCCTAAAAAGAATCGGGTATCTTTAACACACTTTGACACTAGGAGCTTATCTATTACCTCAATCTTGGCTTTATCCACTTCAATTCCATTTTTAAAAATTTCATGACCCAAGACAATTCCATTCTTACCATGAAGTGGCATTTCTCCCAATTTAGTGTCAGATTTTTCTCGGCACAACGTTGGAGGACTAGTTCAAGATGGTGAAAATATTGATGTAATGAGTCTCCATAAATGGAGAAATCATCTATGAATATTTCCAAAAATTATTCCACCATATCAGAGAAAATACTCAACATGCAATGTTGAAACGTTATTGGGGTATTGCACAAGCCAAAAAAGGCATTCAATGATAAGCAAATGTCCCAAATGGACATGTGAGCGTGGCCTTTTCTTGGTCATCTGGAGCAATGGGAGTCTAACTATACCCTGAGTAATAGTCCAAGTAACAGTAATACTCGTGGCCAGCCAAACGTTTAAGCATTTGGTCAATGAAGGAAAGCGGGAAATAGTCCTTACGAGTTGCTGCATTTAGCTTCCTTTAGTCGATACAAACTCGAATCTTCTTGGGAAGTCGAGTTTAGATCAACTCTTTGTTCTCGGTTTTCACCAAAGTGAAACCAGATTTTTTGGAACTGTGTGGATAGAACTTACCCATTGGCTATCAGAAATGGGATAGATTATCCCATTGTCTAAGAGTTTCACGATTTCAGTATGAACAACCTCTTACATTATAGAGTTTAACTTACGCTGTGGGTCTCTCTTCGGTGTCGCTTCGTCATTGAGATGAATGCAAGGTTGAAGTATGGCTGGACTCAATCACTTTATGTCGGTCATAGTCCAACTAATGGCCTTCTTATGTCTCCTAAGAATTGATTTAAGATTTTCTTCTTCCCTGTCAATTAAATGGGATGTAATTATGACGGGAAAAGTCTCTTATTCGCCTAAATAAATGTACTTGAGATGCGTAGACAAGACTTTCAATTCTAAGGAAAAGGAAGGCTCACTGGAAGGAGAAGTCAAGTTTATTGGCTCTACATTTAGTGAAATAGGGTTTGAAGCTCAATTTACAGCAAACTCAACAATCTGATCGAGGTTAAAGCCTTCGAACTCTAACTCGAAGTCACAATCAGTCTCTAATTTCAATTCTTCTCTATGCTCGCTAGTCAAGTTCTCAACGAGGTTAACTTCAAATGTTTGATCCTCAACATTACGGGGTTGCTTTCCTAGGTTGAAGATATTGACTTCTCTAGTCATGTCTCCAAAAGTAACCTCATGGACCCATTCCTACAGTTGATAATAGCATTGATAGTAGCAAGGAATGGGTGCCCTAGATAACGAGAGTTTGAGCCCTAAGATTGGATACAGGTTGTGTCTCAAAAACTATGAAATCAATGGGGTAGACAAACTCTCCGACCCAAATAAGGACATCATTAATTTTCCCCTAGGAACTTTCACTGACCGGTCAGCCAGTTAGATGGTGACTCAGGTTGGACTAAGATCGCCCAACCTGAGTTGTTGATAAACTGAGAAAGGGAGCAACTTGATACTCGCTCCCAAGTCAAGAAGTGCACTACTAATCTCGGCTTGTCTTATATTGCAGGCAATGGTGGGACAACCTGGATCCTTGTACTTGACAGGGATTGATCGGGGGACAATCGTTCACAAAAAGTGTATATTTGAAATTGATATTTATAGTGTGTATGCTTTGGCTTCCTCGATACTTCCGCTATATTATAAAGGCTAAAACGAGTCGATTCACATGGACGGGAGGCGATAGAAGCTTACACGGTATGTTCACGTATATGTTATAAGTTCTTCAATGTTTGAAAGAATGAAAAGAAAAGAAAATAAAGAATGAAAAGAGAAGTACGGTGAAACACGAAGAAGTGGGAAATATAGAAAAGATAGTATTTGTGATTTTTGGTATATTGAAAAAACAAAGTGAAAAAGAAAGAAAACCCCTGTGGCTACTAACTAATAATGACTCTACCAACATGCTAATCTCTTAGTGATAGTTGCCTCACCTGTATCATTGGCCATCACTAGTCCTTGGTTCAAGAGCTTTTCAAAGTATGACCCATATGTTAACTCATCACATCCAAACTCAACAAAATAAGAGCAAGCTACACTTAAACCCTCAAAACTAAACAAGAGTAAGCATGGAGTAAAGTAATATTAGCTTGTAAGAGAGTTAGGAAGTTAGAGTGTTAGATACATCATCATGAGCCATCAATGGCTCTTGTAAGAGTAAGGCTAAGTAGAGGCTATTAGATTCATGCAGATTATCAAATAAGAAGTTAGCAAGTTAGTAGTTAATGCCATGAGAGAAAATTAGCTAAACATGTAAAAGGAGTTAGAAAGAAGAAAATAAGGAGAGGTAAAGAGAGAACCTTTTATAAATTGTCGCCTTCTATTACAAGAACTCTTGCTTTCCAACTATATACCACTCTCTCTCCTATTACAAGATGTACAAGTAATGAAAAATACAAAGGAAGAAGAAGAACTAACCTAAACTAAACTACCTTAAACTATAACATGGAAAGAAACTACCCTAACTTTCTGTATATTTTCATCTTCAGAACTCCAGGGGGTATTTATAGGCGAATGGGGCACTAGGGGATTAATACAGAGCCGCGCTTCAAATCTTAGCGCGCGGCTCTATACCAGAGCCGCATTTTCGCGGTTGATTGGTTGCTAATGTTGCATATTTAATGTCACGTTTCATACTTATTTTAGAATAAAAGCCTGCATTGTCCTAATTATTTGTTTAATTTATTTGCAGGCCCAATCCTTAAGGAGATGAAGAGAAATGAGCCCAAAAGCCCACCAGAATTCTGAATTAAATCAGAGTTAATTCGTACACATAAAATCAGGGCAAAATCAAGAGGTTGAAACCGGTTGAGAAGAATCCTCTCAGAATCGACGGTTAAAGCCAAGAATCCAAGGCCATTTCGTCAGAATCCGGAGCTCAAACGATAAAACTAACAAAGGATAAAACCAGAAGAAACCCATGGAGAGACCCACCAACAGGGTGTGGTCATCTGGCCACACCCTGGCCGCAGAAACGCGGCTTGGGCCGCGTTTCGGCGGCAATCTTGGGGAGTTAGGGGGAGCGTGAACTCCCCCGACCTCCCCGGGATCCTGGTTGTTGGGTTTATGCCTATAAAAGGCCTGTACTTGCGCTGAAAATGGGACACCAAGGCAGAGTTAGGATTTTAGACTAGTTTTTCCATTTTGTAGTTTAGTTTTTACTTTATGTAACTTGTATGTAGCTTAGGGTAGAAGAAGATTCATGTAAGTAAGAGAGAGAGGCATATGTTGAGAGTGACACCGATGTACCCTCCTCCTTTCTTTCATTGTCTCAAGCAATAAAGGTAAACTTTTATTTATGTTCGTTTCTTTACTTTCCTTTTCTTTTGTTTTGCTTTCCTCTTCCTCTTTCTACTTTACCTTGGTTGTGTTTGCTGAGTTTACAAGTGAAATCCAAAGCAAGTATAACTAAGCTACGTGAGAGCCAGCGATAGTTCATGAAGACGTTCTCCTCTTCCAAGATCCGCATCACTTCGTTCTCGATAGGCTTGAAGATATAATGTGCACGGGGACTGAGCTCGAACTTATGATCTATGCGTTGAACGCCTCCGAAGCAAAAGGTAGAACTTGCACAGGTTTCCAAGTAAGTCATCACCAAACTAGGTAAGTAATTCTTAACTTTCTTTCTTTTCTTTTATCGCTATAGTATAGATCGCCAACACGATTTCTTTCACCACTTCTTCCCAATCGTTTTTATTCTTTTTTCCACTTCATTGTACATAGTCGCTTTTCATCGTTTCGGATTTTCCATCTTCTTCATCTTTCATCTTCTTCTTAACTTTAACTATAACTTTCTTTTTCCTTTTTCTTAACTTAAAAACAGAGAAGAACTTTCGCTTATTTTCATAACGATTTCAATAAAGAATCGTAAAGCTTCCATCGCAAACCCTCCTTGTGGATCACGACCCGCATAGCCACTTGCTATAGCGGAAGAATTGAGCACTTGCACATATCCTTTCTTAAGTTCTATAATCTCGTATTTTGTGTGCAGGTTTAGCATCAATCAAATTTTGGCGCCGTTGCCGGGGAGGGTAACATGTTTTTATTGAAATCTGAATTTTTATTGCAAATTTTTTAGAACTAAACGAATTTTCTTCTCTGTTGCAGGTTACAGGGCAAGCAAAGTAGAAAATTATTATTGCAGTGACATACAAGTGGCCTTGGGCCTCTGCTCCAAAAAGCAGAGACCAAGGGCCCTCTGAATTGCCGCGTTTCCACGGCAAAAACCGCGGCAAGGAAGAGTTGACTACTAACAGCTTTTTGCAGGGCTGCTTAGTTTAAAAAAATTCTAGTTTGCTGCAACTTTAATTTTTCTTATATGTCATGACATAAGCCTGCCAATAATCAACAGTAAAATATTTGTTGAAAAGATAAAAAATTGATTAGACATTTGCATTTTAGGCACTTGTCTTTTTAATTCCTTTATTTTTTAATGTTGAAGAGTGCTGGAGCAAGGTATGTTTGCATTGCATCTAGAATAGGACTATCTCTTGGTCGATTTATATCGCTTAGAGTGCATCTTATTTATCTTGTACACTTGCACAAAAACTGATCTTAAGGGCACCACCCAATAATAAGATAAGGTGGGGATTTAATCACCCTTCCTTAGCCCAAAAATCAGAATCCAAGCACTCACTAACCCAAGCCTAACTTAAAATGAGTAGACGTTGGCCCTAGGGACATCTCGGACTCAATTAGGAGATTATCCTAAGGGGGAAAGGTGTTGGAACTTGACTCTTGCCAAATCAGTGTCTAGGAAAGGGATTAAGGGCCGAAAGCCCGACGGTTGGTGGTTATTTAATTAAGGAACGTCTTTTGACGGAAAACCTCCCACCAACCTTGCCCTGACCTGGCTGATTAGCTTGTGGTCAAAGTCTACATTAAACCTCCTGTGGACAGTCTAACCAGTTAGGAGTCGTCTAGGTCTAGGTCTACCCTAACTTAGGTTAGAAATTTTTCTTTCTTGTTTGTTTATTTGTGTGTTTTTCTTTCTTTTTATTTGTATTCTATTGTGTGATATGGCTTATAATAATAATTTTTTCAACTATAATAATAATCCATATTATACATCAAACTCTTTTTCGGATATTACCAAACCGGCATATCATGCCTTTAACCAACCTAGTGTGCCGAATTGGTTTTATCCGAATCCATATAACCCATGTCCCCCATCGTATGACTATAATTTCCATAATAATTTTAACTCTTCACAGAGTCAGTGGGGATTCACCTACCCCGAGTCCAATTTTCAACCACAGTGTCCTCCTTCTCCACCTAGTCCACACTATTTTCAAGAGTCATACTCAGTTCCATCAGTCCAAAATAGAAAACCATCAATTTTGGAACGGAGTATGCGTGAGTCCAAACAACAATCACAAAATCTGATGGACTTACAATTTCAATACCACTTCCAAAACAACTCTTCATCTTTTCAACAAGACAATGAACCCATCAACTATGAAAAGATGCTAGAAGCCATGACTCATGCTCAAAATGCTAGAAATCGTGACATAGATATGATGGTCGAATCTCTACGTTCCCACCGTCCTGATGTCACTTACCATTCTGTTAGAGCCGAAGAGTCATGTTGTTTTGGAAATCAAAATTCTATTTCAGAACAACCATTTGAACTTGCCCAAACTCCAAATCTTGAAAAAGATATTGATAGTTTGGCTAGTTTTCCTTTTCCTGAAATAGAACTTGAAAATGATTATGATCCTGAACCCCAATCTAGTGATTCAATTCTTTTTCCTGATTCGATTATGACTCCGGTATCTTCACCTGACTTCAATCTTTTCCCGGAGTCAACATTGGATCCTGTACCAATTCATAAAGAAATTGAATCACCCATCTTTGAGGATCATATTGAACTTGACCAACTTTACAATTTTGAAAATCCCATGGATAAATTGGCAAGTTCTCCAATTTTTGATATTGAACTCAATGAGATATGTGACCTAGATTCTCACATATGTGATCCAGTTCAACTTTCTGAATCAATATTGACTCCTGTTGTGTTACCAAACTTGAGTAATATTTTAGAGTCAGTTTTGATTCCTCCACCTATCATTCCTGAACTGAAATCACCCACATTAAGTCACATTCCATTGTTAGACAATACATGTGGACTAGAGTTTCAACTTCTTGACTTGGACCCAATTTCTGAACCTATTTCGACTCTTGAACCTTTACTTGATTTAAGTCACCTTCCTGAGTCGGTATTAGTTCCTGTCCTTCCTGAGTCCAAGTCAACTGTTCTATCATTTCATACTCCATTCTGGGACGAGGTGGTTGACAAATTTGACTCCGAAATTAGTTATGGAATATGGAAATTAGATGGGGTCAAATATTTAATAAAAATCCTTCATGGATATATATTTTAATGGGTTATATTAAAGATAGTGCTGGTGGGTTCCTCCGAGACCCAAGAAAAGTTAATTGGGCCATGTTTCGTGGACCAATCAGACCACCACCGGAACCACCACCTTAAGGTAACCTCTTCCTCCCCTTTCTTCTTTTTCATGCATCTATGCATTAATTCATACATTGAGGACAATGCATGAGATAGGTGTGGGGGAGGGTCTAACATAACTTTTATTTTTGTTTAAAAAAAAAATTGACATTTTTCTTTACTTTTAAAAACTTTTTGAAAAATAGAAACAATATTTTGACTTATTTTTGTAAGAAATTAAGTTAATTTTAAGGAATAGGAAAATCCAAATTAGGATTTCTTATACTTGGTCAAAATAAAATTATTTGTTTGATTTATAGAGTTAGGAAGATAATTTGTCAAAGTAATTTAGTCTTGATCTTTACCTTAATGAAATATGCACACTTCATACACTTACACACTTAGGGTTCAAAAACAAAGATTCTTATGCCTTATAAAAAATATATATATATAAACAAATCTAATTATTGATTAGCTAGGTGCTTTGGCCTAAGAAAGGCTTAGTATTTATGCAAAAGATAATTAGATGAGTTTGAAAAAAAGAAAAAAGAAAAAAAAACAAATCTAATTATTGACTAGCTAGGTGCTTTGGCCTAAGAAAGCCTTAGTATTTATGCGAAAGATGATTAGATAAGTTTGAAAAGAAAAATCCTCTGATTAAGCTGGGTATTTGTGCCTAATAAAGCATAAGTATTCACGCCTAAAAGAGGTTCTTATAATAAAATCCTTAGTTTTGTGGCCTTGTTTGCTCGAGTCCTTAAGTCCTAGGGGTGTCTTCTCACCTGATGCCCTAAGACCGTCTGGTTTGGGAGTCATCGATTAAAGGCTCGTTACATGGGCAGATTAGAAAGCCTAATAAAACTAAGAAATATACCACAAAAAAAAGTATATATATATAAATAAATATAAGGCATAAGAGTTAGAGTTAATGAACCCTTAGTCAAAATTTTCACAGTCACAAGGTGCATATGACTTAGGGTAAAGTAATAGACTAGATGAGAAGTACAATTTGACTCCTTACTTTGATTGATAACAAATTTTTGAATAGAGACTAAGTTTAGGAATGAAAAATTCGGTTTTCCTATAACTTATAGATTGCTTAGATCTTACAATCATATTTCAAATATTTTTCTCTTTCAAAATGCTTTTCGAAAATACTAACTCTTTATTTCCCTTTCTTTATGGATTTTGTGGGTGTAATCCGCTGAAAACCCTCACGAGACAAAACTCGTCCTCTAGGGGAAACCTAGAGGTTTAACGGCTTGTTGCATATGCTCAGTGCAATCGCGCGACCTGCGAAAGTGGTCTAATAATCTCTAGTATAGTTTAGTTGTTTTGCTCGAGGACGAGCAAAAGATAGGTATGGGGGTGTGATTGGTTACTAATGTTGCATATTTAATGTCACGTTTCCATACTTATTTTAGAATAAAAGCCTGCATTGTCCTAATTATTTGTTTAATTTATTGTAGGCCCTATCCTTAAGGAGATGAAGAGAAATGAGCCCAAAAGCCCACCAGAATTCTGAATTAAATCAGAGTTAATTCGTACACATAAAATCAGGGCAAAATCAAGAGGTTGAAACCGGTTGAGAAGAATCCTCTCAGAATCGATCGGTTAAAGCCAAGAATCCAAGGCCATTTCGTCAGAATCCGGAGCTCAAACGATAAAACTAATAAAGGATAAAACCAGAAGAAACCTATGGAGAGACCCACCAACAGGGTGTGGCCATCTGGCCACACCCTGGCCGCAGAAACGCGGCTTGGGCCGCGTTTCGGCGGCAATCTTGGGAGTTAGGGGGAGCGTGAACTCCCCCGACCTCCCCGGAATCCTGGTTGTTGGGTTTATGCCTATAAAGGCCTGAACTTGCGTTGAAAATGGGACACCAAGGCAGAGTTAGGATTTTAGACTAGTTTTTCTATTTTGTAGTTTAGTTTTTACTTTTATGTAACTTGTATGTAGGTTAGGGTAGAAGAAGATTCATGTAAGTAAGAGAGAGAGGCATATGTTGAGAGTGACACCGATGTACCCTCCTCCTTTCTTTCATTGTCTCAAGCAATAAAGGTAAACTTTTATTTATGTTCGTTTCTTTACTTTCCTTTTCTTTTGTTTTGCTTTCCTCTTCCTCTTTCTACTTTACCTTGGTTGTGTTTGCTGAGTTTACAAGTGAAATCCAAAGCAAGTATAACTAAGCTACGTGAGAGCCAACGATAGTTCATGAAGACGTTCTCCTCTTCCAAGATCCGCATCACTTCGTTCTCGCTAGGCTTGACGATATAATGTGCACGGGAACTGAGCTCGAGCTTATGATCTATGCGTTGAACGCCTCCGAAGCAAAAGGTAGAACTTGCACAGGTTTCCAAGTAAGTCATCACCAAACTAGGTAAGTAATTCTTAACTTTCTTTCTTTTCTTTTATCGCTATAGTATAGATCGCCAACACGATTTCTTTCACCACTTCTTCCCAATCGTTTTTATTCTTTTTTCCACTTCATTGTACATAGTCGCTTTTCATCGTTTTCTGATTTTCCATCTTCTTCATCTTTCATCTTCTTCTTCACTTTAACTATAACTTTCTTTTTCCTTTTTCTTAACTTAAAAACAGAGAAGAACTTTCGCTTATTTTCATAACGATTTCAATAAAGAACCGTAAAGCTTCCATCGCAAACCCTCCTTGTGGATCACGACCCGCATAGCCACTTGCTATAGCGGAAGAATTGAGCACTTGCACATATCCTTTCTTAAGTTCTATAATCTCATATTTTGTGTGCAGGTTTAGCCTCAATCAGCGGTTATAGCCACATTTTCGTGGCCATAGTACGGCCGGGCGCGCGGCGTCGTCTGCCATGCGCTGTCATGTCGCCCCTCTGTCAGTTGGATGTCCCAGTTTCTGGTTTTGGGCCCCTGATTTTGACGAAACAACTCTCCAAAGTCAATGACTATATTTGTACGCTTTTAATCACCAATTAAGTGGTAATTTAGGGTCTTCTTCTTCATTTCATGCCATGGGCCTATAAACACATAAGAGAGGTATTATTAGCAGAATTTAATATCAAATAAATGTGAAGATGTGGTATGAAATATGTAGTTTTAGAGACTAATCACATCCCCACACTTATCTTTTACTCGTCCCGAGCAAAACAAAAAACTAAAAAAATTATTATACCACTTTCGCAGGTAACACGATTGCACTGAGCATGTGCAACAAGCCGTTAAACCTCTAGGTTTGCCCTAGAGGAAGAGTTTTGTCTCCTGAGGGTTTTCAACGGATTACACCCACAAAATCCATAAAGAAAGAAATCAAATATTAGTATTTCGAAAACACATTTTGAAATAGACAAAAGTGTTAAAATATTTTTGCGAAAAATTAAGTGATCCAAGGTTATAGGTTAACCAGAAATTATTCTTCCTTAAACTAAGTCGAAATACAAAATCTTGTTATAAATTAAATGTAAGAATTTAAATTGAATTGATTCTTTGATCTTTCATAAAACTCTTAAAAAAATATGCACTTTGTGAAGATTTTTGGGATATTGACTTAAACTTTCATGTCATTGATTTTGTATATTTATTTTTTCTTTTTTTTCTTTTTTCTTCCCTTAGTTTTCTTAGGCTTTCTTATTTACCCAGGTAGTGAGCCTTTAGCCGGTGACTCCCAAGCCAGATGATCTTAGGGCACCAGATGAGAAAACATCCCTCGGACTTAAGGACTCGAGTAAACAAGGCCACAAAATTAAAGGAGAGTATTTTATTTTTTTTGTCCACCGTTTTAGGTCTGAATAATCATGCTTCCTGAGGCATAATTACTCAACTTCAATAAGTGGTTTTATCATCATTTCATTTTTTTATATATATTTTTATAACATTTTCAGTCTTTGTTTCAATCCCAAAAATTGTGTAAGTGTGAAGTGCATAAATTTAAGGCAAAAAATTTAAGATCAAATTATCTTTCCAATCTTACTTCCTTAACCTAAATTTAAACAAGATTTATTATTTTGACTTGGTTTAAATTTTCATAATTTTAGGTCTTCTTAATTCCTAAGATAATCTTAATTTTCTTAAAAAATAAATCAAAACTATTTATCTTGTTTCAAAAAGTTTTGTAAAATGAAAAGAAAAGAGTTTCTATAATTTTTTTAAATTAAAAAGAATTGTAAAAGAAAGAAAATGTAAAACTAATTATGTTAGTAAACCCTCCCCCACACGTATCCAATGCATCGTGAATGTGTATATACATGAAATAAATGGAGAGGGAAGGAAGATTACTCATGGTGGTGGTTTCAGTGGTGATCTGACTGGGCCAAGCGTTGCCACCCAATCAAGATATCGTGGATCTTGCAGAAACCCACCAGTACCTCTCTAATATGACCCAGTAAAAGAATGATTGAGTGAATGATCTTATTTAAAAATTTATCCCCATCTAATTTTCAATTTTCAAAAATAATTATTGACTCATTTCTTCAACATTCTTGTCCAACAATGAAGTATGATTTTGAGAGATGATTGATTTGGACTCAAATAGAATAGGAATAAAAATCGAAACCGACTTGGGAATTTGACTCAGATCAAGTCGAGATTCAAAATAAGGAGTCAAAATCGGTTCAAAAATAGGGTCCAAATCAAAGAATTGCATACACTTTCCCCATCAATGAAGTGCGATCACAAGATATTGGTGATTCAATTTTACGGTGTATGAGTACAAGATTCAATGTTGACACCGAAATAGAGAAAAAATCTGGTAAAGATACCGGAGTCATTATTGAATCAAAAAGTGAAATGAAATCACCAACATAAGGTTCAAGGTCACTTTCAAGCTCAAGTTCGATTTCAGGAAAAGGATAACGTGCCAAGATGTCAAGGTGGGTCTCAAAATTTTGGGCAAGTTCAAATGGATGTAATGAAATTGAATCTTAATTTTCGTCCACGGAAGGAATGTGAATGGGTGAAATGATCGAGTCAAGTTCAGGAAGTATAGGAATCAAAACAGGCTCAAGAACGTCACTTAGTTCAGGTAACGCTATAGAAGTCGATATTGATTCAAGGATTGGACTCGAATCGCTAACTTGAAGCTCAGGTTCACATTCATCTTCAAGTTCAATTTCAGGAAATGGATAACATGCCAAAGTATCAGGAATTGGATGTTGGTCAAGTTCAGATTGGTATAATGAAATTGAAGCTGGATTTCTAAAATGGCATGATTCTTGAGTCATATGAACATCGATGGACATGGGAACTCAGTCATATTTTTTATTATTCGCTTAGTCTCTTGCACGAATTTCATAATTTTTTCTCACAATGATTTTTCTTTGATTGGTTCTGAAAAAGAACTATATGAATTTTGAAAATTTTGTCGACATGATGAGGCCATCATGTTTTCAAATTATTTTTGGGCCTCTATCGCTTCTTCCAAAGTCCTTTGTAACGATGATTATTCTTCAATTGGTGGTTCAAGAAAAGGAGGACATGAAGCAGAATCAGGGAATAGATATTGTGAAAATTGTGGACAATGTGGTTCAAAATTGACTCAGAGGAGGTAAATCCCCTTTGACTCTGTGAAGAGTTGAAATTATTTGAAAACTATGACCATAAGATTGGGGATACGGGTCACATTAAGTCGGATAATCCCAACCCGGCATATATGATTAGTTCATGTTGTACATGGCCAGTTAGAGTTATCCGAGTCAAATGAGGTCAGAGTGAAATATGAATTCATATTATGATTGAAAAAATTATTGTTGTTAAAATTCATTTCACAATTTACAAAAAAAAAAAAGAAACAAACAAACAAACAAACAAAGAAAAAGAAAAGAAAAAGAAAACAAGCCTATACTAGGGTTGACTTAGACCTAGACGACTCCTAACTGGTTAGACTGTCCAGAGGGGGCATATTGTCAAAATCTGACCACAAGTTAATCGACCAGGTAGGGGCAAGATCAGTGGGAGGTGTCCGTGCCGGAGCAACGGGCCTAATTATACCAAACCACAATTCTTCGAGGTTTCACCTTTCAATCCCTAACCTTAGACACCTGATCGGTCATATATCTTGCATACATATTGTCACATTTCCATGCTTGTTATCTAAATAAAACATATTAATAAGTCCTATTGTTCTTTATAAAATGCAGATCCATTACTAAAGGATAGGCCAGAGAAACAAGCCCAAAAGCCCATTTAATTCAGAATAAATTCAAAATCAGGGAATCAGGGCAAATCTTGGCATATCAGAGAGGTTGAAAACCGGTTGAAATGAATCCTCCCAAATCAAGCGGTTGAAGCTAACAAATCAAAGATCGTTTCGTCAAATCAGGGAGCTGCAACAGTAAATCCAACAAGACAAAAGGAAGTCCAATGCCATGCCAACTGATCCTCCACCTGGATGTGGCCAATTGGTCACATCCAGGCCGCGGATCCGCGGCCCATGCCGCGGATCCGCGGCTTGTGGGTGGAGATAAGGGGAGCGTTGCTCCCCTTATCTCTTCACTCCCTTCTCTCTGAGGTTTTGCCTATAAAAGGTAGGGTTTTGTACTGAAAAATTAGCGAGGACTAGGATTAAATTTATTGTTCATTTTTAGGGTTTAAGAACATTGTTAGATAGCTTGGAGAAATTGTATCTTCTCTTTATTCTTTTTTAGTTTAGACCAGAAAAGAGAGAAGAGTAGATTTGAGTGTGTAATTAGTCTTTGAAGTGACAATCTAAGGAGCTTCTACTTGCCATTCCAACTCAACTTGAATTCGGTATGTTTGTGTTTAATTGTTAATTTCTTGTTTGTTTTCATTTCATAATGAGTAGCTAAATCGTTTTCTGGGCTCACTAAATGATGTTTTCTACCTCTTCTCTCTCGATTGAATTTGATGGAAGAACTCTCTTGAATCATAATGCCTAAAGTTAATTTATTTTATTCTTGAAAGCTTATGATGATGCTCTTCTTCTAAAACTTGAATTTTCAAGGGATAACTATTTGTAAATCGTTTTTATTCCATACTTGCTTCCTCGCACTTGATGGTTTAAATTCTATTTTTAATGTTGTGTTAAGAAAGATCTCAAGATTTGATCCAAAATCATCTCATTTGTTTTACTTGAGCACTAAAAGAAATTAAGCTCTTTTGCCTATGATAAAAGTGATGGACTAAAATTATTCTTGAGATAAATAGTGAAGTAAATAAAATTAGTGAGCCCAGATCTTCTCCTTCTTATATTAAAATCAACCAAACAATTTTTAAGCTTTTTAAATCACCTTCTACAAAGCCTTATCCAAAGTTGCAATTTCTCTTTTAATCATCTCCCTTCTTTCCATTCTCTTTTCAATTAAAAAATGAGCACAACTCTTTGTTACTAAACAAAACACCGAAAAGCTTTCATCGCATTCCTCCTCGTAGACACGACTCGTTAGCTCAAATCTACACGGTAATCTCTTAACTCTTTGATTTTACAATCAATTTTTGGCGTCGTTGCCGGGGAGGGAATGGTGTATTTGTTTTTTAACAAGTTTGGTGTGTTGTTTCAGGGACTTGAAGATTCAGATCTAGCATTCAAGTTTTGCAAGAGAAGACTTGCAAATTCTGTGCCCTACTCTCGAAAGTAGGAAACAAAATTTCAAGAAATTGCGTTACAAAAGTTAAAAATCATTGGACTACTAAAACTTTTTTTTTGCAGGACATATTGCTCGTAAAAAATTAAGTTTTTGTACGTTATATTCTTGTTATTTCTGCTATCCACCATCCCTATTTTAATTCAACAGTAATTTGAGTGATTGTTAATTACTTAAAAAATGTTTAGACTTGCATTCTAGGCATCTGTCTAATTACGTTTATTTTACAATTACTGTTGAAGAGAGCTGGAGACAAGGTACGTATGCATAGCATATAGTTTAGGAAACATTCTTGGGTGATATTGCTTTTGAATGCTACTTTTCTATATCTTGCACACTTTGCACAATTAATTCTAAGGGCAAAACCCAATTCAAGATAAGGTGGGGAAGTCATTACCCTTCCTTAGCCCACAAACCATCTCCAAGCACGCACAACCTAAGCCTAAGTAAAATCTGATAGACGTTGGCCTTAGGGACATCTTGAACTCACTAGGAGATTATCCTAAGGGGGAAGGTGTTGGAATTTGACCCCTGCCAAATCAGTATCTTGGAAGGGGATTGAGGGCCGAAAGCCCGAAGGTTGGTGGTTACTTAATTAAGGAACGTTTTTGACAGATAACCTCCCACCAATCTTGCCCTGACCTGGCTGATTAGCATGTGGTCAAAGTCTACATTATACCTCCTGTGGACAATCAACCAGTTAGGAGTTGTCTAGGTCTAGGTTACCTTAGATTAGGCTTGGTTGATTACTCTTGTTGACTGTTGGTAAACTTGTTTGTGATTGTGATTGTGTTTGTGTATGCAAGTGTGGACAAGAGACCCTAATTCATCTAGGTTAATTAGAAACACATCATCACCCAAGTTCGAACCAAGACTAGATTCGGTTATGGATCAACCGACATCTTTGTAGGATAGGTTCTATCCATTAGAACATCACTTCCATCCTGCATCCAACTTCCATCGGTTGGTGAACACAACTTTGAGCTTAAGCCACAGTTTATCAATACACTCCCTAAGTTCCATGGCTTAGAGTCCGAAGATGCCTATTTCTTCATAAGAGAATTTGAGAAAGTATGCTTAATGATGAAAATCCCACACCTTGCAGATGATGCATTAGGTTGAGATTTGTCCCATTTGCTCTTAAGGACTTAACCAAGAAATGGCTCTACAGCTTAGCGGCCGGCTCCATCACATCTTGGGATGGTTCATCAAGGTCTTCTTGAAGAAATTCTATCCAATCCACAAGACCACTCTCATTAGGAAAAACATCATGCAGTTCAAGTAAGAACTTAGTGAACCGTTTTGGAGGTACTTTGAACGCTTCAAAGACCTCCTTGTCCAATGTCCTCATCATGGAATAGAGAAATAGCGACAATGCCAAATTCTTTATGACGGTTTAGACTATTCGACCAAGACCCTCTTCGAAAGCATGTGCCAAGGGGGATTCTTGCAGAAGGATGAGCATGAAGGATGGATTTATATGAGAATCTAGCTGAAAAGACCATCCAATGAGAACCTTCTAGTGAAAGCTCTAGAAATCCAAACTCTATCTCTTCAAAAGGAGGTCTCCATTCGATTGAATCATCCATAACTAACGAGGCTAAGTTAGCTAACCTAACGAGAAGACTAGAAGCTTTAGAAACTAAGGAACCAAGTCCAGTCAATCAAGTCAGCCCGAACCAATTTCCAACTCCGGTTATACTTACTGTCTGGCCATGAATCATGTGTTTGAAAAGTGTCCTGTATTTCAAGCTCACCAACACTTTTCTGAACCGATGAATGCGGCCTTTCAAGGCCGAACAATGATCCTTATGCTCCAACGTACAATTCTGGCTGGAGAAATCACCCAAATTTTTCATAAAGCCAACAAAATAATGACCACCCACGGTCAAATCATGCAAGCCACTTCCATCATTCCAATAATTCTTCCAATCATCAACCTAACTTTTCCAATCACCCTCACAATTCTCTCAACAATTTTTCAAATTATCAACAAAATTTTCCCAACCAAGCTCTACCATCTTCCTTCCAAAATCCTCAACTCGAAAGGAGAATGACTGATTTTGAGAGAAACATAGAAAGGTACATGAAGAACCAAGATTCCCTTATGCAAACAATACAGAGGCTAGAGGGTTAAATGAGCCAGTTAGCCAACCCACAACATGAGAGGCAAAAGGGTACCTTGCCCAGTCAACCAATTATGAATCCTAGGAATTCACAACAAGCTCATTTGGTTGAGGATCAATCACTGAATCAAGTAATGCTGTTCATACATTGAGGTCGGGAAAGAAAGTCAATAACCAAGTGTCAACACCGCCTAATCCTAGTCAGCACAATCACACTTCAGCATCCACCTCATCTAATTCCACTCCTTCTAAACTTGATGAATCTGAAAAGATAAGTCAACCAGTCATGTGCACCAGCCTATAGCACCATTTCCTAATAGGCTGAAAAACAACAAGCAAAATCCACACATGGATAGATAATTGAGATCTTTAATCAAGTGAAGATAAATGTGCCACTCCTTGATGCCATCCAACAAGTCCAATCTTATGCTAAGTTTCTTAAGGACATGTGCACCAAGAAGAGAGACTAATGTACCTAAAAAGGCCTTCTTAGCCACTAACATTAGTGAGCTACTATCGGGTCCGATTCCTGTTAAGTACAAGGATCCAGGTAGTCCAACCATTGCCTGCACAATAGGACAAGCCGAGATTAGTCGTGCACTTCTTGACTTGGGGCAAGTATCAACTTGCTTCCATTCTCAGTTTATCAACAACTCGGTTTGGGCGATCTTAGTCCAACTCGAGTCACTATCCAACTGGCTGACCTGTTGGCCCAAAGGCCTATCACCCTAGTTTTGATGATGATCAACTCATGAAGTTATGTTTACTAATGATCTTGTGTTTAATTAGTGACAGATTCATTATCAAGATCTTAGTAGGTGCATAGCTCAACAAAGGACAAAATATCAAGATTTGGAGCTAGCACGGTGTGATCCAAGGAGCTTTTGGATCGAGCTTGGACCAAGTCAAGAAGATGAGAAGCCTTCAAGTGAAGACTTCAAGAAGATGAAGACTTGTGTCTAGGTATAAGATTTTGTTTTTGTTTTTAGTTAAAAATGTAAAGGATAGAGTAGTTGGTGGATTGCTCAAGTTCATATCACACACACACACACACACTTGATTTATATATGTTTTCATAAAAAATTTTAGTTCTAGAAAAATACCGTTTTGGTTTTTTTGGTGTTTCAAATATACATGTGTTTTTAACCAAAACCATTTTAGAACTCTCGGGTTTTCTCGGTCGACCGGGCGGTCGACTGTTCTGCTGATTTGCTCGACATTCTTTTAGTTTTTTAGTCATAACTTTTGATTCTTATATTCAATTAACATGATTTAAATTGGATTTTAAAGATGACCTTCATAGATACATTTAATATTCAATAATCATTTTCTGATTTAAATGTTAAGAATGTCAAATATTGGGTTGAAGTCTGTTCTTGTTCTAAAAACAGTTTACAGTTTCTGATTTGATATCTTTTAGTATTTTATTGATAACTTTCAATTCTGAATTGATATTGTAATACCCCGTTTCCAGATTACGTACTTAGTTGCGTATTCAGCTTTTCGATCGTATTTTTCGATTTACTTCCTGTATTTGACCGATTTCACTTTCAAATATCATTTTCCAATATACTAGATTTTCTAGGATTTTTTAGATTTTTCCTGAATTAAAATGAATTTCTTCAAAACCGTGTCGACCAGTGTCGCTGATCGATTCCTGGAATTTTAATTCTCAAACAGTTAGGAATTTCTAGATGGTCCTTTAGACTTTATTTCTTAGAATCATATTCCCTACTTAAATACTTTTTTTGAGAATTTTATAAATTTATGAAAACTCCAACGGAGTCGGTAGATAACTGATTCCGGGATTTTTAGTTTTAAAACTATAAAGTATTTCTTAAAAAGGATTTCACTATTAGTCTTCATATATTATTCTTGATTTTTGGTAAAATTTTCAGATCATTCCGAGATATTTGAATTTCGGACTTTTTTCAAATAATTGCAAAATCCCACTCAATTTCCACCTCATTTCCCACTCACCTTCCCACCTAACCCCACTCATTCTCTCTCTCTCCCACAGCCGGCCAAGTGGCCAGGTGAGGGACACCTCACCCCTCCCTTTTTGCAAGAAAACCCCTCTCATCCATCTAAATTCCAACCCCTTTACAAAATCCCAACTTATAAATACATCTTCATTTGCAAATCACTCTTTTCTCCTCTTTCACTTCAACAAGAGAAACTTCTCCAAAAATCCTCTCCTTCTTCAACCAAAACCCTAGCTCCAAGAACTCTCCAAACTCTTCATCTCCAGCTCAAGCCTCTTCCTTGGAGTTTGGATCGTGGCTCTCTCCGTCGCCAAGGATCATTTGGGAGCTACTCGTCGTCAACAACCTTTTCGAGCTTAATAACTCGAATCCAACGGTTCCAAGTGAGTATATCTACTCACCAAGACTTGAGAACTCCCTTGTATACATGTGTTGACAATTCATGTTCACTTGAGCCATAAAAATCACATTTTTAGACCCTCAAACAAAACCCTAGAAATCTGTCCTGTTTGCTGTTTTCCCACGATTAGTCACTAGACCTAGGGACTAGTCGACTAATCCACTGTAGTTGAAACTTAACCTTTTCTGATTTCACAGTTTTAGTCGACTAGGCCAGATTTCCAGTCGACTAGATATCCTAGTCGACTACTAGAATTCCCCTAGTCGACTCCTGAAATAGACTCAACTCTCTGTATCTCAAAACTTAGTCGACTTAAGTATCCATTAGTCGACTAGTAGATCCCTGTTAGTCGACTACCCTTACAACCCTAGTCGACTAACTTTCCCTGAAACAAACCTAACTCTCGTTTCCCAGTTTTAGTCGACTCATCCAGACTAGTAGTCGACTTAAGACCCCTATAGTCGACTAGCCCTCTCACCTAGTCGACTAATTCTGACTGTGTGTCATAGTTAATTTCTGTTCTGAATTTGGTTCTTATACTTGTTATATGTGTATTATATCTTGCTTGTTCATGCTTCAATACTGGCTCTACATGACCTATTACTGGATGGATGTATCTCTTGTTATCTCATGACTTATTATTGCAATACTCGTTTCATGACATGTTAAATAGTAAACATCACCACTTATCATGCCATCTCTTAAAACTAAGCATGATACACTTGACTTTACACAAAAAGCACCAACTTACATATGGGTCGGGGGAAACATGCGGATATCGATACGTGTTCGTGTTTACAGTGGTATTAGGTATATTGTACAATCATATTCCGGTCTAACCTGAGAGCCTCCAGGGGACCGAGGGGAGTGCTTGCTCCCTATTCCTGAATACTGTCATGACAAAGGGCATACATAAGACCCTCCTGAATAGCCTAGCGGCTGGCTTCCGTCACCAAGCAACGGAACAATCCTGGACCGTTATCCCGGGCATGTACGGGGTCCACTGTAAACATAGTTCGTCGATAACCCGCTGTTTCCAATAACAACCTTGTATTACTAGGATATGGATCTATGTGCGCTGGGACGCTGGGTCACATAGCTAGATATCACAGTAAAGCAAGTAATAATAATAATAGGCTAGAGCTATGCATTCATTCCTTTCTGACTTCAGTTCTATATGCTTTCCTTACCCGTTGGTTTATATTCATTATACTGTTCCAGTTTTCCTTATTCTTGTATCCTAGCCATTTGGCATATATATTGTTTATCGTTATATGTCTTGATCCCTTGGATTTGCATATTCAGATTCCGAGGCTTGGGTCGAAGTGGAGCCATCCACCGAAGATCAGGCTTTCTTTAGTGAGCAGGCGGACTAGTTCCAGTCCCTTCGTGCCAGACTTACCTTTTGACTCACGAGATCCTCTTTCTACTTGTGAGCTTTTTGTATACATATTTGTATATATTTCTTTTGGGCTTGGTTATGATGTAACACACATGTATTGTGTAATACTTTATAATATCCTGTGATAACTTTGTATGTGTACTTCTTGTGTTGGCATATGTATAGATACCACGCTTTGTCGTGTACTCTGTTTCTTGTTGTACTTTTTGCTTAGCGTATGTACGTGTGGGGCAATTTCTGGCCTACGTATATACGTCGCAGTGACGTCCCCGTATCCGTGGAATCGGGGCATTACAGGTTGGTATCAGAGCCTAGGCTCTCACACCTAAAGTACAATCAAGCAGCAAATTAATAATTTGCTGATGCCAACTACAATGTACAAAGTTATCTAGTCCTTCTTGATTCCTCCTTGATTCCATCCCTTGTGTCCTAAATTCCTTCCATTTTTCCAATTCCAGTTATCTTTCACCAATCGGTATGGAGAGAAGGACGGGCCGTAACCACTCGGGGCAAGCATCGAATGGACCCACAGGGGAGAATGTGGATATTTTGAAGGTCATTCAGACCATGATGGAAAACCCAGCAGCAGCAGACTGAACTCCTCAGGCAAGAATTGGCAGCACCGAAGGAACAGAGGCCGGGAAATGTATCGGACTTCAGGAGGCTGCAACCAGCCATCTTCACGGGAGGCGAGAAACCATTGGATGCTGAACAATGGTTGACGGATACCACAGATCTGCTGAATGCAGCCAGGGTACCAAAGGAGAACCAAGTTGAGGTCGCCAAGATTCAGTTGAAGGATATAGCCAGAACTTGGTGGCTAGCTGAGGAGGCCAGACTGGAGAAGCCTGTCACCTGGGACACGTTCTCCAAGAGCTTCTATAACAGATTCTTCCCTGCTACTGCTCAGAAAGATATGGAAGAGCAGTTTATCAGGCTTCAGCAAGGGAGCAAGTCCGTGGACGAGTATGCTGCAGAGTTTCTTAGATTGAGCCGCTTTGCTCCGTACATGGTGACGGATGAGGAGAAGCGGGCAAGCAGGTTCCAGCAGGGTCTGCAGATGGACATACAAGTTTTCCTGATGCCCCAGCAGTTGAAGACTTATTCGGAGGTTCTCACCATAGCTCGAGAAGTTGAGCGTGGGCTTGAGAAGAAGCAAGAGGATCAGATGAGGAACCAGGCCATGAAGAGGCCGTTTCCACCAATGGGAAGAGGAGGCCCATATAGAGCAGCGAAAGTTCAGAGGCAACCTTTCAGGCCAGCTCCTTACCAGACGGCCCAACCAGTTTCTTTCTGCAGTTATTGTCAGAAGCCAGGGCATATCCGACAGAATTGCCGGAGGGCAAATGGGTTGTGTTTGGTGTGTGGATCACGGGATCATTCTATAGAGGCTTGTCCACACAGGAGATTGGGGATAGCCAACCAGACTTTGCCAGCACTTCCAGGACCCAATGGACAGAGAGTGCTACCAGGGCCACTTGGGCAGAGGAATCAGGGACCAGTGATGAGGAGAGCTCTTCCCCTTCCGCCACAGCATGTTGCTCGCCCAGTCCAGAGAGGAGCTAGGACAGCAGCAGGGCGTGGAAGAGGTCAAGCCTACAATTTGACAGAAGTGGAGCTGAGACTTCTGAGGAGGTGATAACAGGTAATATCAGGGTGCATTCTAAACCTGTTTTTAGCCCTCTTCGATTCCGGTGCTTCACATTGTTTTATCTCAGATCATTTTGTGGCATTGCATTCCATACCTGTTAAATCTTTAGACCACAAGTGGGAGATTAGTACTGGGAATGGAGTAGTCATATCTTCTAGAGTTTGTGCTGATTGTCCAGTAGAACTTTGTGATAAGATCTTGGCCATAGATATGATCGTACTAGACACCAAAGGGTACGACGTGATCTTAGGCATGACCTGGCTCAGTCAGTACCATGCAGTTATTGATTGTAGGGAGAAGAAAATTAATTTCAGAATCCCTCATCAACCGGAGTTCCAATTCAGTGGAGAAGTGAAGTCTACCAAGGGAAAGACACGGATGACTACTTCGGAGGTTCAGAAGCAGAAGGTACCGGTGTGGGATGAATTCCCAGAGGTGTTTGCTGAGATTTCAGGACTGCCACCTAAAAGGGTGATCGAGTTCTCAATTGATACTGTGCCTGGGACAGCTCCTATATCTAAGGCTCCGTACAGGATGGCACCGACGGAGTTAGAGATTCTGAAGAAGCAGCTGCAGGAATATTCAGACAGGGGATTGATTAGGCCAAGTACTTCACCATGGGGAGCTCCAGTACTGTTGGCAAACAAGAAGGATGGTGGTAAGAGACTTTGTATTGATTATAGGGAATTGAACAAGGTAACCATCAAGAACAAGTATCCTTTACCCAGGATTGATGATCTGTTTGATCAGCTTCATGGAGCCCGTGTATTCTCTAAATTAGATTTGCAGTCGGGTTACCATCAGCTGAGGGTGAAGAAGGAGGATATCCCGAAGACGGCATTCAGGACCCGTTATGGCCACTATGAGTTTCTAGTTATGCCTTTCGGAGTCACCAATGCCCCTTCAGTTTTCATGGATTTGATGAACCGAGTGTTCTCGCCCTATCTGGATCAGTTTGTTGTTGTTTTCATAGATGACATCCTGATCTATTCAAAGAGCTACAGGGAGCATGCGGAACACTTGAGGATTGTATTGCAGACTCTCCAGCAGGAGCAGCTTCATGCTAAGAAGAGCAAGTGTGATTTCTGGTTGGACAGCATAGCTTTCCTTGGACACATAGTTTCAGCAGAGAAGGAATTTCAGTTGACCCCAGCAAAGTCCAGGCAGTGAAGGATTGGCCCATTCCAAGGACAGTGACTGAGATTAAGAGTTTTCTTGGACTAGCCGGATATTACAGACGCTTTGTCCAGGATTTCTCTAGGATTGCAGCTCCATTGACCAGGCTCACCAGGAAAGGGGAAAGGTACATATGGACAGAGGAGTGTACTGCAGCATTTGAGCAATTGAAGCAGAGGCTCATTTCAGCTCCAATCTTGAGGACTCCCTCAGGTAGAGGAGGGATGGTCATCTACAGTGATGCATCAGGTAAAGGCCTGGGGTGTGTGCTTATGCAACATGGTTATGTTATAGCATATGCATCAAGGCAACTGAAGACTCATGAGCGGAATTACCCAACTCATGACTTGGAGCTAGCAGCTGTGATATTTGCATTGAAGATCTGGAGGCATTATCTTCTGGGAGATAAAGTGTTGATATACACTGATCACAAGAGCCTCAAGTATATTTTCTCGCAGAAAGAGTTGAATATGAGGCAGAGGAGGTGGCTTGAATTGATGGCGGACTATGATATTGACTTGCAATATCATCCAGGCAAGGTCAATACGGTTCCAGATGCACTGAGCAGGATGCCAGAGAATAGAGTGCTTGTCCAGCTCACTCAGCAGAAGGAGTTGATTCGAGACTTCATCAGATTGGACTTGATGTTAGTTCGAAGGACTGAGAAGGCAGGACAGTTCATGACTTTGCAGATTCAGTCAGCATTGATTGATGAGATCAGGGAAGCTCAGAAGGAAGATCCCCGATTACAGACATTCCGAGCTCAGGTAGAGGCGGGATTGAGAACGGATATCTGTATTCATCCAGATGGTGCATTATACTTTGGTAGCAGACTTTGTGTTCCCCAAGGAGAAGTTAGACAGAAGATTTTGGCAGAAGCACACAGTTCAGCATATTCCATCCACCAGGGGGAAACAAGATGTATCAGGACTTGAAGAAGCAGTTTGGTGGAATGCTATGAAGAGGGAGATAGCTCAGTTTGTAGCCAAGTGCCTGGTATGCCAGCAGATAAAGATAGAGCATCAGCGGACAGCTGGACTTCTGCAACCTTTACCGATACCCGAATGGAAGTGGGAGCACATCACCATGGATTTTGTCACGGCATTACCTCGAAGTCCTAAAGGTAATAATGCTGTGTGGGTAATCATTGACCGTCTCACCAAGTCAGCTCACTTTATACCATTCAGGGTAGGACAGTCAACGGAGGTTCTGGCGGACAAGTACATGAAGGAGAGTTCGTCTGCATGGAGTTCCAGTCAGTATTGTTTCAGATAGAGACACCAAATTCAGATCCCATTTCTGGGAGAGTCTCCAAGAAAGTTTGGGAACCCGTCTGAAATCAGTACATCATATCATCCTCAGACAGACGGGCAATCTGAGAGGACTATCCAGATCCTAGAAGATATGCTAAGGGCCTGCATGATTGAGTTTAAGGGATCTTGGGAAGATCATCTTCACTTGGCCGAGTTTTCTTATAATAACAGTTACCAGGCAAGTATCAAGATGGCACCATTTGAGGCACTGTATGGAAGGAAGTGTCGGTCACCGATTTGTTGGGATGAAGTCGGTGAGAGGAGACTTTTGGGGCCAGAGATTCTGATTCAGACCACAGAGAAAGTTAGAATCATCAGAGACCACCTCAGGGCAGCACAGAGCCGTCAGAAGAGTTGGGCTGACACACAGAGAAGGCCATTGGAGTTCCAGGCAGGAGATCATGTGTTTTTAAAGATATCACCTACCAAGGGAGTTATCCGGTTCGGTACTCGTGGAAAGCTTAGTCCGAGGTACATCGGCCCATTCGAGATCTTGGACCGTGTGGGAGATGTATCGTACAGATTGGCTTTACCTCCATCTTTGGAGGGAGTGCACAATGTTTTCCACGTATCACAGTTGAGGAAGTATGTAAAGGATGATAGTCATATTTTGGACCATTCAGAACTGGAACTGCAGCCAGATTTATCGTATCAGGAGGAGCCGATGGCCATTTTGGATAAGAGTGTGAAGACACTGAAGAACAAGGCTATACCATTGGTATTGGTGTCTTGGAACCGGCATGCACCAGGAGAGGCCACATGGGAACGGGAGGATGTTATCCGAGAGCGTTACCCTCAACTCTTCACATCTTGATTTGGTAAAAACTCTTTCCTTCTATTCTTTTCTACTGTTATCTTTCCTCTTATCCTTATCTATCTGTTACCTTTCCTGTTACCTTTCACCTTATGAAATTTCGAGGACGAAATTTTGTAAGGTGGGTGGATTGTAATACCCCGTTTCCAGATTACGTACTTAGTTGCGTATTCAGCTTTTCGATCGTATTTTCGATTTACTTCCTGTATTTGACCGATTTCACTTTCAAATATCATTTTCAAATATACTAGATTTTCTAGGATTTTCTGGATTTTTCCTGAATTAAAATGAATTTCTTCAAAACCGGTGTCGACCAGTGTCGCTGATCGATTCCTGGAATTTTAATTCTCAAACAGTTAGGAATTTCTAGATGGTCCTTTAGACTTTATTTCTTAGAATCATATTCCCTACTTAAATACTTTTTCTGAGAATTTTATAAATTTATGAAAACTCCAACGGAGTCGGTAGATAACTGATTCCGGGATTTTTAGTTTTAAAACTATAAAGTATTTCTAAAAAGGATTTCACTATTAGTCTTCATATATTATTCTTGATTTTTGGTAAAATTTTCAGATCATTCCGAGATATTTGAATTTCGGACTTTTTTCAAATAATTGCAAAATCCCACTCAATTTCCACCTCATTTCCCACTCACCTTCCCACCTAACCCCACTCATTCTCTCTCTCTCCCACAGCCGGCCAAGTGGCCAGGTGAGGGACACCTCACCCCTCCCTTTTTGCAAGAAAACCCCTCTCATCCATCTAAATTCCAACCCCTTTACAAAATCCCAACCTTATAAATACATCTTCATTTGCAAATCACTCTTTCTCCTCTTTCACTTCAACAAGAGAAACTTCTCCAAAAAATCTCTCCTTCTTCAACCAAAACCCTAGCTCCAAGAACTCTCCAAACTCTTCATCTCCAGCTCAAGCCTCTTCCTGGAGTTTGGATCGTGGCTCTCTCCGTCGCCAAGGATCATTTGGGAGCTACTCGTCGTCAACAACCTTTTCGAGCTTACTAACTCGAATCCAACGGTTCCAAGTGAGTATATCTACTCACCAAGACTTGAGAACTCCTTGTATACATGTGTTGACAATTCATGTTCACTTGAGCCATAAAAATCACATTTTTAGACCCTCAAACAAAACCCTAGAAATCTGTCCTGTTTGCTGTTTTCCCACGATTAGTCGACTAGACCTAGGGACTAGTCGACTAATCCACTGTAGTTGAAACTTAACCTTTTCTGATTTCACAGTTTTAGTCGACTAGGCCAGATTTCCAGTCGACTAGATATCCCTAGTCGACTACTAGAATTCCCCTAGTCGACTCCTGAAATAGACTCAACTCTCTGTATCTCAAACTTAGTCGACTTAAGTATCCATTAGTCGACTAGTAGATCCCTGTTAGTCGACTACCCTTACAACCCTAGTCGACTAACTTTCCCTGAAACAGAACCCAACTCTCTGTTTCCCAGTTTTAGTCGACTCATCCAGACTAGTAGTCGACTTAAGACCCCTATAGTCGACTAGCCCTCTCACCTAGTCGATTAATTCTGACTGTGTGTCATAGTTAATTTCTGTTCTGAATTTGGTTCTTATACTTGTTATATGTGTATTATATCTTGCTTGTTCATGCTTCAATACTGGCTCTACAGACCTATTACTGGATGGATGTATCTCTTGTTATCTCATGACTTATTATTGCATATACTCGTTTCATGACATGTTAAATAGTAAACATCACCACTTATCATGCCATCTCTAAAACTAAGCATGATACACTTGACTTTTGCACAAAAAGCACCAACTTACATATGGGTCGGGGGAAACATGCGGATATCGATACGTGTTCGTGTTTACAGTGGTATTAGGTATATTGTACAATCATATTCCGGTCTAACCTGAGAGCCTCCAGGGGACCGAGGGGAGTGCTTGCTCCCTATTCCTGAATACTGTCATGACAAAGGGCATACATAAGACCCTCCTGAATAGCCTAGCGGCTGGCTTCCGTCACCAAGCAACGGAACAATCCTGGACCGTTATCCGGGCATGTACGGGGTCCACTGTAAACATAGTTCGTCGATAACCCCGCTGTTTCCAATAACAACCTTGTATTACTAGGATATGGATCTATGTGCGCTGGGACGCTGGGTCACATAGCTAGATATCACAGTAAAGCAAGTAATAATAATAATAGGCTAGAGCTATGCATTCATTCCTTTCTGACTTCAGTTCTATATGCTTTCCTTACCCGTTGGTTTATATTCATTATACTGTTCCAGTTTTCCTTATTCTTGTATCCTAGCCATTTGGCCATATATATTGTTTATCGTTATATGTCTTGATCCCTTGGATTTGCATATTCAGATTCCGAGGCTTGGGTCGAAGTGGAGCCATCCACCGAAGATCAGGCTTTCTTTAGTGAGCAGGCGGACTAGTTCCAGTCCCTTCGTGCCAGACTTACCTTTTGACTTACGAGATCCTCTTTCTACTTGTGAGCTTTTTGTATACATATTTGTATATATTTCTTTTGGACTGGTTATGATGTAATACACATGTATTGTGTAATACTTTATAATATCCTGTGATAACTTTGTATGTGTACTTCTTGTGTTGGCATATGTATAGATACCACGCTTTGTCGTGTACTCTGTTTCTTGTTGTACTTTTTGCTTAGCGTATATACGTGTGGGGCAATTTCTGGCCTACGTATATACGTCGCAGTGACGTCCCCGTATCCGTGGAATCGGGGCGTTACAGATATTGATTTGATTTAAGTTTCATTAGAAAGAAGACTTCAATATCTACAACTTCATCCTATATACTTATTCCCAAATTCGAACGTTTTAGATCTCAAAACTGTGCTCCAAGTTAATCCATTGCACAGAGGTCGGTCGACCGGGCGGGTCGACTGGAACCAAGGGCAGGTCGACCGCAAGGGTCGACCGACGTGCACAGAACCGTGCACGTCTGTCAGTTCCGTGGGCGGGTCGACCGGGCGGGTCGATCGGAACTGAGAGCAGTGCTCTCTGTTCTTCTGGGTCGACCGGGCGGGTCGACCGGAGGCTCCAACGGTCGGATTGACCGTTGCGGGTCGACCGGCAGGTCTGACAGACCCCAACGGCTATATTTTTCTGGCCTATAAATTTGGATGTTTGGTCATTGTTTTAAGCCAAGATTCTAGGAGAGCTTTGAGCCAGTTTTTTCCACTCCATTAAAAGAGTTTTCTCCACATATTTGAGAGCAAATACTTCCAATCTAAAGGGAAGATTTTATCAAGAGTGTTTAAAGTGATTTTTTTGAGTTTTTCACCATAGTTCTTTCCTTGCTTTCTCACACAAACACTTGAGCTTTACATTGCTATATCTACCTATAGGAGTGTTGTAGTGAGATTGTTTTTAGGTGATCAAAGTGTTGTGATCACCAAAGACTTCATTTGTCACTTTGAGGAGGCGGACGTGTGTGTCCGCGTTGTTTTGAGTTCGGGTGCGAACTCGGTTGTTTTGAGGTGCGGCCTCGGCGAGCCGGTGGGCTTGCGGTGTGTAAGGGACTAGAGAGTCCGAGGGCTTGTAGGTGTTGCGGCACCAGGGAGAGATCCATTGGGATCTTGCATAGTGGAAATCCTTCGTGTGTTGAAGGCGGGGATGTAGAGCAAGTGTGCTCGAACCTCGAAACAAACCCTTTGTGTTTGCGATTGCCATTTATCTCTCTCTATCTCCTTGTTTATACCTTGCATTACTTATCTTGTCTTTACCTTTATATGCATGATATATTCCTTGTGCTCATATTGATATACTTACGTGGGATTGTTGCTAACACTTGTATTCAACCAAGAGAGCCAACGCGGCACCTCAACCCATTCAAGGGGAATCTAGAGGAGTTTGTCCAGAGCCCTTCACGGGGAATTCGGCAACACTCTTTGGTTATACGTGGTGTTTAGTGTAAGAAGTGTAATTTGGTCATAATTATTTTAGCTTCCGCATTATTAGGCATTAAGTGACCATTAGATTAGCCATCACCTATTCACCCCCCTCTAGGTGATCCTTCATGACCGTTCAATAAAAGTTCCAAAGGGGAGATTAATGATGTCCTTATCCAGGTTGGGGAGTTTATTTACCCTGTTTATTTCATAGTTCTAGAGACACAACCTGTGTCTAACTCCAATCATAGGGCTCAAACTCCTGTTATCCTAGGGCGACCATTCCTTTCTACTGCCAATGCCATCATCAATTGTAGGAATGGGTCCATGAGGTTAACTTGGGGATTGGGATATGACTAGAGAAGTCAATGTCTTCAACCTAGAAAAATAACCTCGTAAGATAAGAGATCAAATATTTGAGGTAAACTTTGTTGAAAATAATTGTGATGAAGAGAGTGAAGATATATATGAATTATTTAAGAATGATTGCGATTATCTGATGAGAAGGCATATGTCGGAGATCCTAATATTAAAGTACCCTTTAAAAAGGGAAATTTGATTTGAATGTCTTCACTTTCAATGAGCCAACCAATAATGTATCACATGAGAATGCAGTTCACGAACCTCTGATTGACATACTCTTTGAAAACCTCTTCGAAGAAGAACTCATGTATTTGGATGAACCAACTAGGGATCTTTTGGTTAATTACACCTCTCTAGGAGAAAGTATTGACCTAAACTTTGAGGAGATATATGGAACTGAGCTAGAATTCCTATGCATTCATAGTGAGAAGTTCCAACTAAGAAGTGTAGTGGTGATTAATTTTTGAATAATGAATGTAGAAATGTGAGGAAGGAAAACCTAAAGAAGTTGAGAATGGGGAGGAAGAGAGCTAAAATGACAGAAAAATTGGCCTCCCCACGATGCCCTATAAAGAGGACCCATGGAATGACGGGAAGAGAGCTAGAGGGATAAGACCGAAAAAGATCTAGGTGTGGGAGAAACTTGATGTTGTACATATTTTGTATAATACATGCACCTCTTTTTACATTTCATTTCATGCATGTATACATTTCTTTCATACATTGGAGACAATGCATGAGATAAGTGTGGGGGAGGGTACTAACATGACTAATATAACTTCAAAAAAAAATGTAAAATGTAAAAAAAAATGTAAATTTTTTTTTTGTATATATATATAAAAAACCTTTTTGAAAGGTAAGAACAATATTTGATATATTTTTGTAAGAAATTAAGTCAATATTAAGGAATAGGAAAATCATAATTAGGATTTCTTACACTTGGTCAAAATAAGATGACTTGTTTGATTTTTAGGGTTAGGAAGAAAATTTATGAAAGTAATTTAGTCTTGATCTTTACCTTGATGAAATATGCACACTTTATACACTTACACATTTAGGGTTTAAAAACAAAGACTCTTATGCCTTATAAAAAAAGAAAAAAATTATATGAAAAAATAATAATAAATAAACAAATCTAATTATTAATTAGCTAGGTGCTTTGGCCTAAGCAAGCCTTAGTATTTGTGCAAAAAATAATTAGATAAGTTTGAAAATATATATATATAAATCCTCTGATTAAGCTGGATATTTGTACCTCATGAAGCATAAGTATTCACGCCTAAAAGGGGTACATTATAAATACCTTGGTTTCGTGGCCTTGTCTGCTCGAGTGTTTAAGTTCTTAGGGGTGTTTTTCTCACCTGGTGCCCTAAAACTGTCCGGTTTGGTGTCATCGACTAAAGCTCGTTACATGGGCAGATTGGAAGCCTAATGAAATTGAGGAATAAATTCTACCAAAAATAAATATAAATAAGGCATAGGAGTTAATGTTAAAGAACCATTAGTCAAACTTCATAGTCACGATGGTGCATATGACTCAGGGTAAAGTAATAGACTAGATGAGAAAGACAATTTGACTTCTTACTTTGATTGATGACATGTTTTTAGAATGGAGACTAAGTTTAGAAATGAAAATTTTGATATTCCTGTAACTTATAGATTACATAAACTCTCACAAACATACTCCAAATATTTTCTCTTTTCAAAATGCTTTTCGAAAATACTAACTTTTTTCTCTTTCTTTATGGATTTTGTGGGTGCAATCCACTGAAAATCCTTACGAGACAAAACTCGTCCTCTAAGGGTAACCTAGAGGTTTAACGGCTTATTGCACATGCTCAGTGCAATCGAGTGACCTGCGAAAGTGGTCTAAAAATTGATAAAGATTAGTTTTGTTATTTTGCTCGAGGGCGAGCAAAAGATAAGTGTGGGGGTGTGATCGGTCACATATATTGCATACATATTGTCACATTTCATGCCTGTTATCTAAATAAAACATATTAATAAGTTCTATTGTTCTTTATAAAATGCAAGCCTATTGCTAAAGAATAGGCCAGAGAAACAAGCCCAAAAGCCCATTTATTCAGAATAAATTCGAAATTAGGGAATCAGGGCAAATCTTGACATATCAGAGAGGTTGAAAACCGGTTGAAATGAATCCTCCCAAATCAAACAATTGAAGCCAACAAATCAAAGATCGTTTCGTCAAATCAGGGAGCTGCAACAGTAAATCTAACAAGACAAAAGGAAGCTCAATGCCATGCCAACTGATCCTCCACCTGGATGTGCCTAATTATCCACATCCAGACCGCGGATCGCGCGCCCATGCCGTGGATCCGCGACTTGTTGGTGGAGATAAGGGGAGCGTTTGCTCCCCTTATCTCCTCACTCCCTTCCCTCTGAGGTTTTGCCTATAAAAGCTAGGGTTTTGTACTGAAAAATTAGCGAGGACTAGGATTAAATTTATTGTTCATTTTTAGGGTTTAGGAACATTGTTAGATAGCTTGGAGAAGTTGTATCTCCTCTTTATTCTTTTTTTTAGTTTAGACCAGAAAAGAGAGAAGAGTGGATTTGAGTATGTAATTCGTCTTTGAAGTGACAATCAAAGGAGCTTCTACTTGCCATTCCAACTCAACTTGAATTCGGTATGTTTGTGTTTAATTGTCAATTTCTTGTTTGTTTTCATTCATAATGAGTAGTTAAATCGTTTTCTGGGCTCACTAAATGATGTTTTCTACCTCTTCTCTCTCGATTGAATTTGATGGAAGAACTCTCTTGAATCATAATGCCTAATTTTTTTTTATTCTTGAAAGCTCATGATGATGCTCTTCTTGTAAAACTTGAATTTTCAAGGCATAACTATTGTAAATTATTTTTATTCCATACTTGCTTCCTCGCACTTGATGTTTTAACATTCTATTTTTAATGTTGTAGTAAGAAAGATCTCAAGATTTGATCCGAAATCATCTCATTTGTTTTACTTGAACACTAAAAGAAATTAAGCTCTTTTGCCTATGATAAAAGTGATGGACTAAAATTATTCTTGAGATAAGTAGTGAAATAAATAAAATTAGTGAGCCCAGATCTTCTCCTTCTTATATTAAAATCAACCAAACAATTTTCAAGCTTTTTAAATCACTTTCTACAAAGCCTTCTCCAAAGTTGCAATTTCTCTTTTAATCATCTCCCTTCTTTCCATTCTCTTTTCAATTAAAAAACGAGCATAACTCTTTGTTACTAAACAAAACACCGAAAAACTTTCATCGTATTCCTCCTCGTGAACACGACCCGTTAGCCCAAAGCTATACGGTAATCTCTTAACTCTTTGATTTTACAATTAACACCGATTGACAAGAGTAACTTCTAACAACTTTCCCCTTAGGTCAATCTCTTAAATGTGTCCGAGATGTCCTAGAGGCCAACATCTAATAATTTTTATTTAGGCTTGGGTTGTGTGAGTGGGGAGGTGATTTTTAGGCTAAAGGAAGGTAATGACTTCCCCATCTTATATTGTATTGGGTGTTGCCCTTAAGTTCAATTTGTGCAAGTATGCAATATAGATAAGAATGAACACAAAAAAGTGAGTAAATCACTAAAGTGTTTGTCCTAACTATATGCAATGCAATATGTACACCTCCGTCAAGATCATAACAACACAAGAACAAAATATAGTATATTGGAATGAAAATTGACACGTGCCAAGATGCAAATGTCTAAACCGTTTTAAAGCACCCAACTTCCGTATTTTAGTTCTTAAAATTATTATAGTTAACAGGTAATATAACAAAAACTAGCAGCAGAATATAAGAATGTACAAGAAATTACCCAACCACATAAGAGAAAGTGTGGACTTCTGCAATACTAAAGAATTTGACCTGCACACCAAAAACAAAGAAGAAAAGTTAATAAAAACGTAAAATCAAACCGTTCCCATCCCCGACAATGGCGCCAAAATTTAACCGGGAGAAAATCGCGCACAAAAAAGTGTATATTTTAAAATCGATATTTAAAGTGTGTATGCTTTGGCTTCCTCGATACTTCCATTATAGCATAGAGGCTAAAACGAGTCGAATCCAAAAGGACGGGAGGCGATAGAAGCTTAGACGGTATGTTCGCATGTATGTTAAAAATCTTCAATGTTTGAAAGAATAAAAAGAAAAGAAATAAAGAATGAAAGAGAAGTAAGGTAAAACACGAAGAAGTGGGAATATAGAAAAGATAGTATTTGTGGTTTTTGGTATATTGATAAACAAAGTGAAAAAAAAGAAAACTCATAACTACTAACTACTAATGACTCCACCAACATGCTAACCTCTTAGTGATAGTTGCCTCACATGTATCATTGGCCATCACTAGTCTTTGGTTCAAGAGCTTTTCAAAGCATGACCCATATGTTAACTCATCACATCCAAACTCAACAAAGCAGAGAAAGCTACACTTAAACCATCAAAACTAAATAAGAGTAAGCATGGAGTAAAGTAATGTTAGCTTGTTGGAGAGTTAGAAAGTTAGAGTGTTAGATACATCATCATGAGCCATCAATGCCTCTTGCAAGAGCATACCAAGTAGAGGCTATTAGATTCATGTGGATTATCAAATAAGAAGTTAGCAAGTTAGTGGTTAGTAGCTAGTTGCCATGAGAGAAAATTAGCTAAACATGTAAAAGGAGTTAGAAAAAGAAAATAAAGAAAAGTAAAGAGAGAACCTTTCATAAATTGTCACCTTCTATTACAAGAACTCTTACATTCCAACCATATACCACTCTCTCTCTCTCCTATTATAAGATCTACAAGAAATGAAAAATATAAAGGAAGAAGAAGAACTAATCTAAATTAAACCACCCTAAACTACAACATGAAAAGAAACTACCCTAATTCTCTGTATATTTTCATCTTCAGAACCCCAGGTGGGTATTTATAGGCGAATGGGGCACCAGGGGATCAGTATGGAGCTGTGCGTCAAATCCTGGCACGCGGCTCCATACCAGAGCTGCGGAAACGCAGCTATGCCGCATTTTCGCGACCATAGTACGGCCGCGATCGCGGCGCGTCTGTCTCACGCTGTCATGTCGCCCCTGTCCGTTGGATGACGCAGTTTCTGGTTTTGGGCCCCTGGTTTTGACGAAATAGCTCTCAAAGTCAATGGCTATATTTGTAGGCTTTTAATCACCAATTAAATGGTGATTAGGGTTTTCTTCTTCATTTCATGCCATGGACCAAGAAACACACAAGAGAGGTATTATTAGCAGAATTTAATATTAAATAAATGTGAAGATGTGATATGAAATATGCAATTTTAGAGACTAATCAGGGATCGGACCCGACAGTAGCTCACTAATATTAGTGGCTAAGAAAATTTTCTTGGGTACATTAGTCTTTCTCTTCTTGGTGTACATGTCCTTAAGAAATTTGCATAAGATGGGACATGTTGGATAACATCAAGAAGTGGCACATTTATCTTCACTTGATTGAAGATCTCAATTATCTTATCCATGTGTGGTTTCTGCTTTTTGTTCTTCAGCCTATTAGGAAATGGTACTAGGCTTATACACCTGACTGGCTGACTTGTCTTTTTAGACTCATCAGACTGGGATGGATTGGAACTAGATGAATTTGATGCTTACGTGTTATGCTGAATGGGATTGGATGGCATAGAAATATGATTATCAACTTTCTTTCCTGACCTCAATGTATGAACAATATTACATTGATTCATTGGATCCTCTTCAGCCATATGAGCTTGATTAGAGTTCCTATGGTTAGCAACCGGTTGATTAGGCAAAGTCCTTTTGGGTTTTTCATTTATCGAACTGGCTAACTTACTCATTTAACCCTCTAACCTAGATATGGCTTATCCCATATTCTGCATGAAAGAAGTTAAAATCTTCTCCAATTCGGTCGATTTCTTGTCAGCAAGGGGGCCTTGGAAGAAAGGTTGTGGAGCTTAGTTGAGAAAGTTGTGTTGATAATTATGAAAGTTAGAGTGATGGAAGAATTGTGTTGGTAATTTGAAAAGTTGGGTTGATTATTGGAAGAATTGTGATTATGATTAGAATGTTGGAAGTGGTTTGATCTTGAGTGGTCGTTGTTGTTTTGGCTCCATAAGAAATTTTAGTGATTTCTCCAGCCTAAATTGTACATTTGAGAGTAAGAATTATTATGGGGCCTTGAAAAGGCCGCATTCATTGGCTTGGGATACATTTATTAAGCATTGAAAACGGGGCACTCCTCAAACACATGGTTCATGACTTGACAGTAAGTACAGTCCAAATTTGAAAATTGGTTTAGGCTGACTTGGTTGACTGGAACTGACTCCTTAGTTTCTAGAGCTTCCAATCTTCTCATTAGGCTAGAAATTTTAGCCTTAGCAGCTATGAATGATTCTATTGAATGAAGACCTCCTTTTGAAGAGATAGGATTCATATTCCTAGACGTTTTGGGATTAGATTCCCATTGCAGGTTTTTCAGCTAGGTCCTCAAATAAATCACATCCTTGATTATCATCCTTTTGCAAGAATCTGCCTTGGCACATGGTTTCTAAGAGGTTTTATTTTTATACTCTAAACTATCATAGTGAATTTGGTATTGTTGCCACTTCTCTATGCCACGATGAGGATACTAGATAAGGAGGTCTTTGAAGCGTTCAAAGTATCTCAAAAATGGTTCACTAAGTTCTTAATTGAACTGTATGATGTTCTTTCTAATGAGAGCGATCTTGTGAATTGGATAGAATTTTTTTAAGAAGACCTTGATGAAAACCATCCCACGATATGATGAAATTGGCCGCTAAGTTGTATAGCCATTTCTTGGCTTAGTTCTCAAGAGCAAATGGGACGAATCTCAACCTAATAGCATCGTCTATAAGATAAGAGATTTTCATCATTAAGCATACTTCCTCAAATTCTCTTATAAAGAAATACGTTCAGACTCTAACCCATAAAACTTAGGGAGTGTGTTGATGAACTAAGATTTAAGCTCAAAATTGTTGTCACCAATCGATGAAAGTTGGATGTGAAATCACCTAGAGGGGGGTGAATAGGTGATAAGGCTAATCTAGGAACTAAATGCGGAATAACAAAACTAATTTGCAACAACACTTAGTGCAACCAGCGAGTGTAGCCGAATTCCCCGGGAAGGGCTCTGGACTAACTCCTCTTGATTCCTCTGAATAAGAGTTGAGGCGCTATATGAAGCTCTCGTGGTTAAGCACAAGTGAGGCACACACACACAAGCCAAGCATATAATATGAATGAGCAATATGAATAGATGCAAGGCACAACACAAGCATATATGATATGAATGATATGAATGATACACAACACAAATAAAAGAGAGAGGGTTGAGAGTCAATTGATCAAATGCAAACAAGAAGATGTGTTTCGAGGTTCGAGCACCGAGCTCTACGTCCCCGCCTTCACCGAGAAGGATTTCCAATCCACTAGGAGTACCGAACTCCTCTCTCAACCAATACAACCTCCACCGAGGCAATACAAATGGTCTACCGAAGACCGGAGTACCAAACTCCGCCAAATCCACAAATATAACCTCCACCGAGGCAAACACCAATCCAACTCCACCTCACACAAGAGGGAGTAAATCACAACCTCAAACTCTACCAAAGAGGGAGCAACCAAAGAAAGGTTTACAACAAGGTGGTATATCTCAACCACAAACCAAATTCTTTTCCCACGAATAAATGATCCTAATAGAATAGGATAGGAGATATAGCTCAAGTATGGAAAACAAGTGTTTGGAAAACAAAAACTTAAAGAAAACTATTGGGAAAATAGCTAGGATAAGAATAAAATTAAGATCAAAAACCAACCCCAAAGCTTTTCCTTTTTCTTGAATTTTCCAAACCCTTTTTGAAACAAATAAAGATGAACTCTTTAAGCACCAAAATCTTTTTGAAAACTTGCTGGAATAAACACTAGAGAGTAGGAATTTTTGGCTCTAAAAATCTTACCCAAAATCCCAAAGAAATGGGGCTTAAATAGCCCTCCATCAAAAACTAGCCATTGGGACTGTTTGTCAGTCCTGGCGGCTGGCGGTCGACCGCCAACGGTCAAAAAAATGACCGTTGGAAGCCAGCGGTCGACCGGCCGGTCGACCGAAAAAAAATAAAGAGCAAAGCTCTCTGGCCGGTCGACCGGCCCAGGAACCTGGCCAACGTGCACAGGACTGTGCACGTCGGTCGACCGACCCGATCGACCGACTCTGGGTCCGGTCGACCGGTCGGTCGACCGCCAGAGCCTGGCAGGCTGGGTTCTGGGTCAGAAAACTGAGTTAAAAATTATTCTAAAAATTCCCATAAATCTTCTAAAAATGCACAAAAATAGTTCTAACATTTTATAAGATATACAAACATGTGTTAAAAATTTCAACATAAATATTAAACATTTTGAACCATTTTTGTGTTATGAAAAAATTATCGAAAACCAAAAACTGTATTTTTCCAAACTTTGATTTTTCAAATAGGAAATCTGATTTTCCTAAAACTCATTTAAATACAAAAACATGATATTTAAATACTTTGAAGCAAGATGCATATGGATAGAAATCCAATATACATGAAACATATATATATCATTATTTTTTACTTAATTCCAAAAATATGTTTTGTTAAAATACCAAAACTCTAAAACACATGAATAGGTATGAAAAACTAAGTTTATTTAAGATATGAAGCATGCATGTATATAGAACATATCTAATATACATAAACACATGTAAACTTGTTTTGATACATCTATTCATGAAGACCAATATCGGTTAAACCAAAAACTGAAAAAACCAATATTCAAAAACATAAAACGTGTGTGTTATGAACTTGAGCATATTAACTATCTAATCTTTACACATGGATCTAAAAACACAAACTAAACTAGGATACCTAAGTCTTCTTGATGATCTCCATCTTCAAGTAGACTTGATTCAAAACTCCGTGATCCACCGAGCTAGACTCCAACGAGTGCTATATATGATCTTAATGCTCGGACTTTGGAATCACCATGTGAAAGGCTTCATGATAAGGAAAAAGAGGAGTGGAGTATAATTCGCACAGATACTCAACAAAAGAGAGAAGGTTTAGAGTCAACCTTAGGTGCTTAATCACTCCGAAGTGTATTCACAATGTGTAATGTACTCCTTTCCAAATCACCGTAGTAGCATAAGTTATACGGGTCGAATCCACAAGGAGAGCTCACGATGGAAGCTTTACGGTTTGATGTTGAAGAAAGACAAACGAAAGTTCTTCTTTGTTTCAAAAGAATGAAAAAGACATAGAAAAATAGGTAAAAGAATTGTTGTGGTTAAAAACGATGAAAAGAGAATGAAAAGAATTTGAAAACAAAAATTGCTTTTAGGAAGAAAACTAAAGTAGAGAAAACTTGCAAAAGACTTTTAGAATGGAAAAAGCCATGACTATCTAACCTTACTAACTTGCTAACTTACTAATCTCCGTTAGGGTGAAGCATGCCTCATGTTGATTCATCGGCAAGTGTTTGTCTTGCTTGTTGGTCAAGTTACTTTCCCTTTGATGGATAGGTGATCATCTTGGACTTGTCTTGTAGCCTCATTGATTTCATCGGCTCTCAAGATAGAATTTCATGATGGAATCGGGGAGTGTCACTCAAGGGATGCTAAGGAAGAAGAAACAAAATTCATTAGACATTCAAGGCCATACAACAAGTTAGCATTGAAGTAAGAAAGTTGTACAACAAATAGCATATGTTTGGTGTTCCATCTCCATGTTCCATCAAGACACTTGTTCTAAGACAAGGCTCTAAATGAGGCACACATGAATCATATGGAGAATTACAACAAGAGTTTGCCAAGAATGAAAGTAACCCATCGGGGATGAAAAAGACTGAACATTTGCAAGATTAAGAATTAGCATTCACCCAAGAGTTAAAAGTTAGCAAGATTAGTTGTTAGCTAGTCATGTTAGAAGAAGTTAGCTATCCATTACAATAAAGAGAAAACAACAAGACATCATGCTATGAAAGTAAAAGCTTGAAGGAAATAAAGCAAGTAATGAAAAGCGCTAGAAATTGCAAAAGAAGAGAAAGTAGATTGGATTAATCCTTACTTTGCTTCAAGTTGTCACCCCTTGATTACAAGCTTTCACTCTCTCACTATCTCTCTCTTGCAGAATTTCTAGGAGGAAGAAGAAGACTAAGAGCAATAAAACCTAGAGAAAAACTAAAATTACAAGCTCTTTTCTCTATTCTCTCCTCTTCTCCTCTCACTGGCCCTGATGGTCTATTTATAGGCCTCAGAGGAGAAGGCTTCAGAATCCAGAAGGGTTGGGGATCAATCGCTGGCTCAACGGCCAGATAACTGCCGTGGATCCGCGGCCAGAGCCGCGTTTCCGCGGCAGAATCTTGGCCGTTGCGCCAACGATTTCTGTTGCGAGTTTGTTGCAGGTTGTTAGCCACGTGGATCTTCTAGAATGCTGACTGGATGCGTGGGTGATTCCAGATCCTGGGCTCAACTCTTGGGCTCTCTGTTGGGCTTTGAATTAATCCCCTTTAATTCTTGCTAATTACATGGATTTATGGGCCTCTCTCCATTAAAATATGGACCTGCAAAAATAGAGAGAAAAAGAGTAAAAAAAATAGATTTTTATTGATATTATGCATGGTAAAGAGGTGGAAGATGATGCAAAAATGAACTACAATCACACCCCCATACCTAGCTTTTGCTCGTCCCCGAGCAAAAAAGAAAGAAAAAGAAAAATCCTAACTAGATTATTACACCACTTTCGTAGGTGACACGATTGCACTGAGCACGTGCAACAAGCCGTTAAACCTCTAGGTTACCCTAGAGGAGGAGTGTTGTCTCCTGAGGGTTTTCAGCGGATTGCACCCACAAAATCCATAAAGAAAAATAAAAGTGTTAGTGAAAATTTTGATCCATGTTTTAACGATTCTTACTTGAGTTATAGGTTTCAGGTTACCCTAAACTTGTCATTCTTCTTATAAGCGTCTATTTAGAGTTTTGTTTTCAACTTAGGTTAAGTTTTTAAGGAAGAGATCAAAAACCAGATTTTGCATCAATCCTAGTATATATACATCTATAAATATGAAGGATCTTTCTTAGACTAAGTTTATTTATTTACTAATATATATAACAATATATTTTTTATTTATTATTATTTTTATTTTTTTTTTTTTTTTTATATACAGTATTTATTTATTTACATTTCCTTAGATTCCTTAGGCTTTCTAATTTACCCTTGTAACGAGCCTCTTACCGATGACTCCCAAACCAGTCGGTCTTAAGGCACCAGATGAGAAAAACATCCCTCGGGTTCGATGACTCAAGTAAACTAGGCCATGAATACTAAGGACTTAACCACCTTTAGGCGTGACTTGCCATGCTTCTTGAGGCACGGTTAACAGCTTAATTAGTGGCTAAGTATTTATTTAGTTATTTATACATATATTTTTCTTCTTTTTTTATTATTTATTATTATTATATATATGTAAATAAAGTCACAAAGTCTTTGATTAATCCCTCAATATGTTTAATGTATATATCCTAAAGAAAGAATTAAAATCTAGTTATCTTTCTTATCCTTTTTTACTTAACCTAAAAATCCAACAAAACTCCTCTATTCAATTTATAATTAGAAATCATAGTTAAGAGCTTCCTTAATCCCTAAAGTCAAGCTTTGATTCTTTAAACATGGATCAAGAATTTCCTTTTTTTTTTATTTTTTTATTTTTTTCTAAAAGAAAAAGTAAAATCTAAAAGAAAATAAAAAATCTACAAAGAAAGGTAAAATCTAAAAAAAAAACCTAAAAAGAAAATGAAAATCCTAGAAATAAAAAGCCTAAAAAGAAAATAAAAAATCCTAGGTTAGAATCTACCCCCCCATACCTATCTCATGCATTGTCCTCAATGTATGCAAGATAAAAAGATGCATGAAATAGGTAAAAGGTATGAAATCACTCCCGAAAGGGTATCCTGGCTCAGTGGAGGTCACGGCGAAGAGGGCTTGGGGCTCGGCATGTTCTGGGCTGCCAAGGCTGAGCGGGTTTATAGGCCGTCGTGGGTCTAACCAGGGACAAGGCTCAGCTAAGAGGGAGTGATGCTCGGTGGGGGGGGAGGGGCTGTGTTGCAGGCCAGAAGGTTTTCGGGCTGGTGCAAGGATGAAAATACACATGGCTACTGTGTTGCCGGCCTGAGGAGGAGGAGGAGGTTGGTGGTCTCATGGTTACTGCGAGGCTACCAGCCGTAAAGAGGAGGATGTGTGGGAGGAGAGCATGGCCTAGGAGGAGATGGAACGGCAGAGGATAGGGGATGGAAGGGCTCGACCATGGAAGTTGTCGTTGGTGGTGGAGGCTGGGTGGTTCGACCTAGGTTGGGAGATGGAGAAGGAGTGGCTGCTGAGGTGAGATGCGATGAGGGAAAGCCCGGGGGTTTGCTCGGCCAGGGAAGATATGGGCAGGGATGAAGTAGCCTGGGTGCCCACGGCTGAGGAAAACGAAAGATCCTTGTTTGGTTTTAGGTGTTGATAGAGATTAAATTAGTTAGGATTTAATTTGGGGAAATGGGTTTAGATCATGGACAAACGGGTTCGGAGAAAAAGAAATAAACTAGGAATAATACAACTAAAATCAAATGGTAATAATAGTTATGGTGACAATAATTAACAATGCTCATAGTAATAATTAGTAATTGAATTAATCAAGATAATTATTACAATAATAATAATACTAATAGTAGTAGTATTAATAATATTAACATTAATAATAGTCAATAATAATTATATATTAATAATTAGCTAGAATAATTACTAATAACAATAGAAATCGATATTAATTAATTTTCTAAACCTACATAAATAATAATGACTCATAATACAAATCATATATACATGTTAAAATTTTATTATACATATTAATCATGTATTATACATTAGGAATATTACATATCTGGACGAGTTTGTCCTCGACTCGGAGGAAGATCCTGAGGTCGGAGAGGCTCCGGCTTAGACCGTAGACTGAAGCACTCGCTCCTCAGTACCATTCAGGATTGGAAGACCCCAGACAGGCAACGGGGTTCCTCACCCGAAATGATAGTACGTGTTAAAACTATGTAATATCCAATAAAATTATGCAAATCTTTTACTTTAATATTCATTGTCTTCTCCAAGTATGACAAGCTCAATCAACAGCTTATACGAGTCCTATCCTGACGGCTATAAGGAAAACAGCTCACTCGCGGCTATCTCTCAGGGAGCCCTCTGAAAGTTGGGGACTCGCCCACTATGATTGCTCAGAGTCAGCGTAAACAAGTTTTCACCTTGATGGCCACTCAGGTGAGTCAACAGCCTATACAGGTCCTACACTGACAGCTATAAGAAAAAAATAGCCATATGGCTATTCCTCGGGGATACCCCTAAAAGATGGAGACTCGCCCACTACGGCTGATCAGAGTCAGCCAAGATAGGTTTTCATCTTGACGGTCACTCAAGTGAGTCAACATCCAATTCGGGTCCTACTCTGACGGCTACAAGGGAAAAAACAGCCCACGCGGCTATTCCCTGGGGAACCCCCTGAAAGACAGGGACTCACCCCACTGTGACTGCTCGGAGTCGCCTAGATAGGTTTTCACCTTGACAGCCATTCGAGTGAGTTAATAGCCTATATGGGTCTTACCCTGACGGCTACCTGAGCAAGTCAATAGCCTATGCGGTTTCTTACCCTGACGGTGACCCTTCAGACGATCTCATGAAAGATTGATGTTACAACCAAATCTCAAAACACAAAGCCTCCTGCTTCGGGAAGATTCCTCACTCAAGAACTACATGCCAAATGATTTCAAATGTTTCAGAATCAAATCAGCATCCCGAGCAAACGCAACAACAAAGTTAAAAAAAGGCACCACACATGAGCGCCAAGAGTGATGATTCAAATACGCAAAGAAAAATAGAGGAAATATCTCCTTATTCCATCAGTTCTTACAAAAATGGGGCAAGCTATTTAGCTCCACCTGGGACCACCACCTCTATCCTCCGACCATCCACGAGGTCTCCTGTGCCAGCCGCTAGAGCTCCCAGCTTGTTCGGTTGGTCTCCCTTACCCGACCAGGTCCAGCTAGGCCCCTTGGTATTGCGGTTCGTACTTCCTGCCATCCTGTTAGACTACCCGAGCTAAGGAATATGTCGAGAATGCAACTTCTGTGTCTCTTAAAGCAGAACCTTATGAGCTTTCCAAAGCTCGTCATAACGGTCCGACTGACGAGAATCCTCGGTTCTCAATTCCTTCACATCCTTATCCCAACTTTCCAAGTTATTTTCTAGCAAATGGACCTCGTGCTGGAGCGATAGCTTCTCCACACACTCCTTATCAATCTACTCCCAAAGTGAAGAGATCTCCGACTAGGCTGAAGTAACCTTTCCCTACAGTTCAGACACCTCCTCCCACGCCTTTTGCACCTCCTCAAGCCTGCTCAGGACCTTCCTTCAAAGTCTAACTTCTTCCCCCCTCAACTTAGCACTCATCTCGAGCAGGTCGCGCCCTTTCTGGAGCACTCCGTCCATTCTTCTTTGAAGATCTCCCACTGTCATATTATGGGAGACGAGCTCACGATCCAGTTAAGAGGTAAGGAGATCGAGCAGATTGAGCTATACATGGTGAGAAAGTCCAGGAATTCCCTTGCAAGTACCCACGGTGACCTTCTCCCTCCAGTCATTCAAGGAGTCCAGCAACGATCTAGGCTCATCGTCCAAATCTATCTCCTCCCATGCATTTCCACCCTCAGGATCAAAGCCTTCATCCTTCCCGGAGAGCTTCACCCCAGAAGAGCCAGCCCCATCAGAGTTCATACAGGCAGGGGGCTCAGTAGCTTTTGAAAGACTCCTCTCTGATCATGACCCTCCCAACCTATTGAAATGACCAAGTCGGAAGCTAGATGAAAAGGGTCCACCAGGCTGGCATCTACAACAGCCTTGAAACATAACAGAAGTAAGGCATTCAATAAGGGGTGAAAGCTGAAAACTCGATTATTGTGTTCAAAAATGATTACATCAGATTTTACAAATAAGGCAAACTCTTAAGCACTCACTTTTCCTCTGTGAGACGCCTCAGAAGGGGCAGTCAGAAGAGTAGCATTCTCGAGGGAAGTCAGTGCATAGGATTAGTCATTGGAGCGATTGACGGAGGACTTATTGTCGAGGGCGCAAAAACATTGGACGGAATACCCGAGGAGGTCTCAGCTGCGATAGCAGGGACGACACTGCTTTCGGGGGTGTTCCTGGCCCTGACTCTTGAAAAAGGCTCCAATTTCAAGTAGGTACCTCGCACACCTTATTTACCATCTTCATGCCCCTTTTTATATTTCTTAAATTTGAAGGCCTTCACTGCCTTTTGACAATGATCTATCGCTGCCTGCTCTTGTGCTTTCGTCGCATCTTGGGCAATCAGCACCCGATTCAAATTATCCTCAAGGCACTCCATCGCCTCCTCGAAGACGCCCGCTCTAACCTTAGGGTGTCCTCAGCGCTCTTGCATGCTAACACATCTCCTCAAGCTCTGGTTGAGCCATCTGCAGTGCAAGCTCTTTTTGTTGCAGATGGAGTCCCTCTTCAGCATCTCCAAGCCCTTCTTCTCTAGCTCCCCCCTAAGTTGCTCCAACTTCTGCTCTCAATTTGAATGAACCTCCGCTTCGTGATCCAAATTTGCTTGAAGCCGACTGATCTCCTCATTGCCTTCTTCCCCGCAGCGTTGAGCTCCTCTATCCTCCAGCGCAAGTCAGCAACTTCGCCATCCTTCTCCTTCATGGCTTTTTGTGGTCATCCAGCAGCTCGGACATGAGCATGACATTCTTAAATGGAAGCCAAAGTTAGACAGCACATAAGCAACTAACTCAAGGCAGAGTCATCGCGATACTTACTTGAAGACTTCATTCTTCTGACGATGCCTCCGCTCCTTCAAAGGCAGAGCCTTGAGGTCCTCAATCCCCCTAAAGAAGTCGCCATACCCGATAGCCACCTCAACATTACCCCTCTGGAAAAACATGAAAGTATACCTACAGGGGGTTGAATAGGTGTACAAGCTAATCTAGGACAAATGATACAGAATTAAAAACTTAATTGCTAACATGCTAAGTGTGACCAAGAGTGAGCCCGAATTTCCTGTGAAGGGCTCTGGAACTACTCTTCTATATTCCTCTAAACTAAGAGTTGAGGTGCTTTAAAAGCTCTCTTGGTTGAACATAAGTGTGAGCAAACAAACTATAGCTAGCATATGAATATGAATAATGCAAAGCAATGCAAGATATAGGAGAGATAGAGTTGAGAGAAAGAAGATCAAATACAAACACCGGGATATGTTTGAGGTTCAAGCCACTGCTCTATATCCCCGCCTTCACACAGAAGGATTTTCACTATGTCCATACAGGACCTTCCACAAAGGGACCTCCACCGAGGAATTACAACTCAACACCAAGAGTACACAACTCCACTCTCAAACACAAACCTCTACACAAGAGATGGGCACTAAGCCAAGCACAAAGTAAAGAAGAAATAAAACTTAGTGATCTAATGATCACAAACAACTCTCTTGGTGATCTCAAAGGATCACAAAATTTTCTCACAAAAACAAGATCCTATAGATAGATATAGAATTGATAGTTCAAGTGTGAAAAATAAAGTGTTTTGGAATAGAAAACACAAAGAAAACACTTGGGAAAAACTCTAGATAAGATATAGAAATTTTGGACAAGAACTAGAATCTCAAAACTTGTTTTCTTTTAATTTTTCAAAAACTTTGAAACAAATAAAGCTAGAGAGATTGAAGCTCTAAAACTTCTTTTTAAAACTTGCTGAAAACACTTGAAAATATGAGAAATTTTGCTCTTAAAATTTTTGGTGAAAACTAGCCTCAAAGACCCATATTTATAGGGCCTTGGAAATATAATCGTTGGGTCCAGAACCAGGCTAAATTGGCATGTCGATCGACCGCCCAGTTGACTATTGGGGTTACCGATCGACTGCTCAGTCGACCCCCCTAGAAGAACTTGCCTAACGGTCGACCGCCTGATCGACCGAAGCCAGAACCAGAGAGCTAACTCTCTGGTCGGTCGACCGACCGGTCTACCGAGGCCGGATCCAGAGAGCAAGATCTCTGGATTGGTCGACTGCACGGTCGACCTACCCAAGGCCAAGGCAGCTATGCACATCGGTCGACCGACCGGTCGACCGGTCGACCGAGCTCTAGTCCGGTTGACCGATAGGTCGACCGCCACAGGCTCAGAACAAGTTTTAGGGTTTTAAAATCAAACTTGATTATTCCTTAAAATTTTCAATAAAATCCACAAAAATAAGTTCATATAAATATTTTAAGTAGAAATATTTGTGACCAAAATTCAACATATGTTACAAATTATTTGAAATATTTTTTAGGTATGGAAATTAAACTTTAAACCAAAAAAACCCATATTTTTCTAAAACCAAATTTCTAAAGGAAAATTCGATTTTTCTTCAAACTTGTATATTTACAAAAACATGATATTTGAAACACATTTGAAGTATAGTGTGTATGGATAGAATCCAATACACATATAAAAGATATATCTATGTTTTTGACATTAAATTCAAAATAAGTTTTAATTAAAAACAAAACTTGAAGTCATGAACTAGAATCTTCAAAATAAGTTTTTCTTAAACATTAAAGCATAGATGCATATGGAAGAAATCTAATACACATTAAACCATATAAACTTGTTTTGATTCTATCTATTCATGAAAACCAATAAATGTATTCTTGAAAATCCGAAACAGTTAAATCGAAACCAATAAACTTTTAAACTTGTGTGTGTAGATACTTGAGCACATCAAGACTAATCAATCTGTACATAAGATCTAAACTAAAACTAAAAAAACAAACCAAAGTCTTCTTGTCGATCTCCACCTCCAAGTCGACTCGATCCAGACACGATCATGAGCTTGACTCCATCCGAGTGCTAGATGCGATCTTGAAGCACGAGCTCTTGAATCAACACGTATTAGATCCAAAACTGGCTTTGAATTCTTTGTTGAAGCTAATCACTACTAAGATCTTGATCAATAACTGAAACTATATAAATACAAGATCATTAACAAACTAACTTTTATAAGTTAGTCATCATCAAAACTAAGGTGAAGGGCCTCTGGGCCAACAATCTCCCCCTTTTGATGATGACAAAACTTATGAGGTTATATATGCATTGATTGAGAATAAGCTTCACAGAAGCTCCCCCTCATCATGCATTCCAATAAAAACATATGGTTATGCAATGTAAACTCAAACACCAATAAACAATACTAAAAGATATGCAACGAGAAGCATAAAACATATGTATATATGCAAAAACATAAATAGGCATGCATATATGAACACTATATGCAAAAATATAAATTGGCATGCATATATAAACACAACATTTCTCTCTCCCTTTTTGTTAATCATCAGCAAAGGGGCGAGAAAAAATAAACAATACCAACAAAAATATATTTTGAAAGAAAGTCTTGATATCAATAAAAACAATCAATTGAAAGAAACCAATTGAAAGTGAAACCATTTTTTTATCAAATTAAAATAAAATAATCTTTCTACCAATCGATACCAATAGAAAGACCTGATACCAATTGAAAGTAAAAAACCAATTTTTTTAGGTAAACACTAAAACTATTTTATTGTGAAATAATTTTGAATCTGAGTCAAACTTGCTTCATCTCATCCGTTGATCTTCTCTCTATCCATTTATCTCTCTGTATTTGATATTATCCTCGGTTAATTTTTAGCTAACCAAAATAGATTTATAGAAATCTGAATTTTACTGGTTTTCATTTGGTGTTATCTTTCTGATTTGCCCTGATCTTCAGCTGAACTTTTGCCCCAATCCTTGATTTGTTCTAACTAGATCTGGGATCATCCTCAGCTAACCAAATAGATCCAGTTAAATCTGATTTTAACTGGTATTTATTTGGTTTAATCCTCTTTCTCTTCATTATTATCTTCTACAAAATAGACATTTAAGACAAAAAAATTAGCAGATTTATTACACGATAAATGTAAGAGTGTAATGAAAAGAATGCAAAATATGTGTACGATCACACCCCTACACCTATCTTTTGCTCGTCCTTGAGTAAAATAATAAAACTAAACTAAAGATTATTAGACCACTTTCGCAAGTCACGCGATTGCACTTGAGCTTGTATAACAAGCCGTTAAACCTCTAGGTTACCCCTAGAGGACGAGTTTTGTCTCGTGAGGGTTTTCAGTGGATTACACCTACAAAATCCATAAAGAAAGAGAAATATAGAGTTAGTATTTTTGAAAAGCATTTTGAAAGAGAAAAATATTTGAAATATAATTGTAAGATTTAAGTAATCTTAAGTTATAGGAAAACAGAATTTTTCATTCCTAAACTTAGCTTCTATTCAAAAATTTGTTATCAATCAAAGTAAGGAGTCAAATTGTACTTCTCATCTAGTCTATTACTTTATCCTCAGTCATATGCACCTTGTGACCGTGAAAATTTTGATTAAGGGTTCTTTAACTCTAACTCTTATGCCTTATTTATTTATATATATATATATTTTGTGGTATTATTCTTTAGTTCTATTAGGCTTTCTAATCTATCCATGTAACGAGCCTTTAATCGATGACTCCCAAACCAAACGGTCTTAGGGCACCGGATGAGAAAACACCCCAAGGACTTAAGGACTCGAGCAAATAAGGCCTCAAAACTAAGGATTTTATTATATGAACCGCTTTTAGGCGTGAGTATTTATGCTTTATTAGGCACAAATACCCAGCTTAATCAGAGGATTTTTTATATATTTTTTCTCAAACTTATTTAATCATCTTTCACATAAATACCAAGGCTTACTTAGGCAAAGCACCTAACTAATCAATAATTAATTTGTTCATCTTTTATAGATCTATTTTTTCTTTTTTTTCTTTTTTTTATATAAGGCATAAGAATCTTTGTTTTTGAACCCTAAGTGTGCAAGTGTATGAAGTGTGCATATTTCATTAAGGTAAAGATCAAGACTAAATTACTTTGACAAATTATCTTCCTAACCTAAAAATCAAACAAATAATCTTATTTTGACCAAGTTTAAGAAATCCTAATTTTGATTTTCCTATTCCTTAAAATTGACTTAATTTATTACAAAAATATGTCAAAATATTGTTTCTATTTTTAAAAAGTTTTTAAAAGTAAAGAAATGTTAAAAAAATTTTAATAAAAAGAAAAACCAAAGTTATATTAGAACCCTCTCCCACACCTATCTCATGCATTCTCCTCAATGGATGAATTAATGCATAGATGCATGAAAAAGAAGACAGGGAAGGAAAATACTACCTTAAGGTGGTGGTTCCGGTGGTGCTCTGATTGGTCTACGAAATGCGACCCAATCGACTTTGCATGGAGTTCGGAGGAACCCACCAGAAATCTCTCTAATATAACCCACTAAAATGATGTGTACATGAAGGATTTTTATTAAAAATTTAACCCCAACTAATTTCCAAATTCCATAATTAATTTTAGAGTTAATTTTGTCAACCGCCTTGTCCAAAAATGGAGTGTGAAAAGATAGAATGATTGACTTGGACTTAGGAAGTACGGGAACTAATACCGACTCAGAAAAGTGACTTAAGTCAAAGGTTTAGGAGTCGAGATTGGTTCAAGAAGTGGGTCCAAATCAAGAAGTTGAAACTCAAGTCCACAATCATTTTCCCATAATAGAATATGACTTAATATTGGTGATTCAAATTCAAGAATGACATGTGTGGGAATCAAAGCTGACTCTAAAATATTACTGAAGTCGGGTAACAAAACAGGAGTCAATATTAATTTGGGAATTTGAACATGATCACAAATTTGAGAATCTAGGTCACATTTCTTATTGAGTTCAATTTATAAAAAATGGGAACATGCCAATTTGTCAATGGGACTTTCAAATGTATGAAATTGGTCAAGTTTAATAAAATGATCATCAAATATGGGTGATTCAATTTCATTATGAATTGGCACAGGATCCAATGTTGACTCGAAAAAAAGATTGAAATCAGGTGAAGATACTGGAGTCATAATTGAATCAGGAAGTAGAATCAAATCACTAAGTTGAGGTTCATGATCATAATCACTCTCAAGTTCAATTTCAGGAAAGGGATAACTTGCCAAACTGTCAATGTCACTTTCAAAATTTGGAGTTTGGGCAAGTTCAGATGATTGTGCTGAAATTGAACCTTGTTTTTCAAAACAACATGACTCTTCGGCTCTAACAGAATGGTTAGTGACATTAGAACTGGTCAAACGGTGAGAACGTAGAGTTTGGACCATCATATCTATGTCGTGATTACGAGCGTTTTGAGCCTGAGTCATGACTTCAAGTATCTTTTCGTAGTTGATTGGTTCATCATTTTGTTGAAAAGATGAAGTGTTATTTTGGAATTGGTGGTGAAATTGTGAGTCCATCAGATTTTGTGATTTTTGTTTGGACTTACGCATACTCATTTTCAAAATTGATGATTTTTTATTTTGGACTGGTGGAACTGAGGATGAATCTTGAAAATATTGTGGACAAGGTGGATAAGGAGGACAAGTTGGTTGAAAATTGGACTCAGGGGAAGTGAATCTCCACTGACTCTGTGAAGAGTTGAAATTATTCTGAAAATTATGGTTATAAGATTGGGGGCATGGGTTATATTGATTCGGATAAGACCAATCCGGCACACTAGGTTGGTTAAAGTTATGATATGCCGGGTTGGTAATATCCGAAAAAGAGGTTGGTGTGTAATATGGATAACCATTAAATTAAAAAAATTATTGTTATAAGCATTATCACACAATAAAACACAAACAAAGAAAAAGCAAACAAATAAGCAAACAAAAAGAAAAAATTCTAACCTAAGTTAGGGTGGACCTTTGACCTAGACGACTCCTAACTGGTTAGATTGTCCATAGGAGGTATAATGCAGACTTTGACCACAAGCTAATCAACCAGGTCAAGGCAAGATTGGTGGGAGGTTATCTGTCAAAGACGTTCTTTAATTAAGTAACCACCAACCTTCGGGCTTTCGGCCCTTAATCCCCTTCCTAGACACTGATTTGGTAGGAGTCAAATTCCAATACCTTTCCCCTTAGGATAATCTCCTAATTGAGTTCGAGATGTCCCTAGGGCCAACGTCTACTCATTTTTAGTTAGGCTTGGGTTAGTGAGTGAGGAGATTGTTTGTGGGCTAAGGAAAGGTAATGACTTCCCCACCTTATCTTGTTTATAGGACAAGCCCTTAGATCAATTTAGTGCAGTGTACAAGAAAAGCAACACTTAAGCAATATAAACAATCCAAAAGTGTTCTTATACTAGATGCTATGCACACGTACCTTTACTCCAGCACTCTTCAACAGTAAATCGAAAATGTAATGAAATAGACATGTGCCTAAATGCAAAGTCTAAATCATTTTTAGCATTTACAATCATCATTTTACTGTTGAGGTTAGAAAGTAAATACAGTGAGACAAACAAGAAAATAAATGCTACAGATATTTAAACTACGCAATTCAGCCAACCTGCAGAAAATACAGGTAAGTAGTTCACTCAGTTTGCCACAGGACTATATCAAATCTGAGGGCTTCTTGGCTCTGCTTTCTTGAGCAGAGTCCAAGGCCACTTATGTGTCCACTGCAGCAAGAATTCCTCGTTATTAAATCTGTACAAAAAACAAAAAAGAAAGTTAACCAAAAATATAAACTTTAAAGAGAATTACTTACCGTCCCTCTCCAGCAACGGTGCCAAAATTGATTGAGGTCTACCTGCACACAGGAATACAGTATTTCAGAACTTTTAAAACAGTAGTGTAAGGTGCTCAATTCTACCACGATAGCAAGTGGCTATGCGGGTCGTGATCTATAAGGAGGGACTAGCGAAGGAAGCTTTTTTAGTAAGTTTTCTTTTAAGATACAAAGGATGGTTAAAATTCTTCTTTTAGTTCTTGTAAAGAAAAAGAGAAAAATTAGGTTAAAGTGAGTTAAGAAGAAGATGGTAGATCAAGAAGATGGAAAAACTCGAAATGATATGTACGAAGAAATGGAAAAGGAATGATAAAAGAAGTGGTAGATTGTGGTGTTCTAAACTAAAGAATTAAAAGAAAAGAAAGAAATTAAAAGTTACTTACCCCTTTTGTGCACATATACCTTGGATTCGTAGCTACGACTTACCTTGTCTTTGAAGGCGATCAAGTATAGCGTGTAGGATCTTCCTCATTCCCGATCTACACTAAGAATAAAAGGGCAAGCTATACTAACAAGAGAATGGTTGTTCATCACCATAGGCCATCAAGGGCACTTGCAATGGCGAAGCAGTCTCGAGGCTAACAGATTCACTTGGATTACAACACATTAGAGGAGAGTAAACGAAAATAAGAGTAAAGAAGAAAAAATATCTTTGATTCAATTCAAATAACAATGGAAGAAGAGATCACTTACACGGTATCACCTGCAGTACAAGCTTGCTCTCTTTCCTCCATGAAAGTATCATCTCCTCTCAGTTACATAAAGAAAATAAAAATTACATGAAAGAAAATAAAAACCTAGGTTATAAATTACAAATTAGCCTAAGTTCTACTCTCTGCTTGGTTGTCCATTGCCTTTAAGATTGTAGGTATTTATAGAAGAAATGTAGAGGTTAGAGGAGTATGAAGATAGGAAAAGCTGGCTATTTTTGAATTTAAATCTTCCCCTTATCTCCAAACTTAATTTGATGTGGATATTCAGTTCTAATCTGCAGTTTGTTGGTGTGTTGATTGCTGAATTCACTTATCAAATGATAGAATTAGAAATAGTGATCAACATAAGAGTTGTAGCCCTGTAAGTCTTCTTTCTGGATCATCTTGAATCATTAGATTTTATATTCGGCAGCGAAAGTTATGATTCAAATACTAAAATGTATCTAGTCAGAATCTGAGTCAAACTTACTCATCTCATCTGTTGATCTTCTCTCTATCCATTTATCTCTCTGTATGTGATATTATCCTCGGTTGATCTTTAGTTAACCAAAATGGATTTATAGAAATCTAAATTTTACTTGTTTTCATTTGGTGTTATCTTTTTGATTTGCCCTGATCTTCAGCTGAACATTTGCCCCAATCCTTGATTTGTTCTAACTAGATCTGGGATCATCCTCAACTAACCAAATAGATCCAGTTAAATCGAATTTTAATTGGTATTTATTTGGTTTAATCCTCTTTCTCTTCATTGTTATCTTCTACAAAATAGACATTTAAGACAAAGAAATTAGCAGATTTATTACACGATAAATGTAGGAGTGTAATGAAAAGAATGCAAAATATGTGTACGTTCAACCAATCAAGATATGAATAATTGAGGGCAGTTCTCACAATCGACTGAACGGTAAACTCGGGACTGAGACACCTTGTACTTCTGCCGTATATATGAAGGTTCACCTAGAGGGGGGTGAATAGGTGATGGCTAATCTAATGGTCACTTAATGCCTAATAATGCGGAAGCTAAAACAATTATGACCTAATAAAATCTTTTACACTAAACACCACGTATAACCAAGAGTGTTGCCGAATTCCCCTTGAAGGGCTCTGGACAAACTCCTCTAGATTCCCCTTGAATGGGTTGAGGTGCCGCGTTGGCTCTCTTGGTTGAATACAAGTGTTAGCAAACAATCCCAAGCAATATATCAATATGAGCACAAGGAATATATCATGCATATGAATGTAAAGACAATAATTGAATGCAAGATATAAACAAGTAAGGGGGAGAGAGAGAGAGAGAAAAGGCAATCGCAAACACAAGGGTATGTTTCGAGGTTCGAGCACACTTGCTCTACATCCCCGCCTTCGATACACGAAGGATTTCCACTATGCAAGATCCCAATGGATCTCTCCTCGGTGCCGCAACACCTACAAGCCCTCGGACTCCCTAATCCCTTACACACGCAAGCTCACTAGCTCGCCGAGGCCGCACCTCGAAACAACCGAGTCCGCACCCAAACTCAAAACAACTCGGACACACACGTCCGCCTCCTCAAAGGTACAAGAAAAGATCTCTTGTTATCTGAACACTTTGATCACCAATAAAAGCTCTCACTACAACACACCTATAGGATGAATAATCAATGGATAGCTCAAGTGTGGTGTGAGAAAAACAAGGATGAGAGTGGTGGAGGAAAACTCAAAGAATCTCTTAAAACACTCTTCGTAAATTCTTCCCTTTTGATTGGAAGTATTAGCTCTCTATTTAGTGGAGAAAACTCTTTTAAAGGAATGGAAAAAACTGGCTCAAAGTCCACTAGAAATCTTAGCTCAAAACAATGACCAAACCCCCAAATTTATAGGCCAGAAAAATATAGCCGTTGGGGTCTGTCAGAGCAGCCGGTCGACCGGTGCGGTCGACCGCCAACGGTCGGATTTCTGACCGTTGGAGCCACGGTCGACCGCCTGGGTCGACCGACCTACTGGAGCTGAGAGTCCAACTCTCTGTCGGTCGACCCGTGCGGTCGGCCGAACTTTCCAGAGAGCTCTGCTCTCTGGAGCGGTCGACCGGCACGGTCGGCCGTCCTCCAGTACACAAAGGCGTGCACGTTTGTGCACGTCGGTCGACCGGTCCGGTCGGCCGACTTCAGGGTTAGTCGACTTATAAGGGTTATAAGTCGACTTATCTGAAGCCTGAAACAGTTTTCTGGGATTTAAAACTTGGTCTTTTGGCACATATAAAAATCTCATAAAATACATAAAAATCTACAAAAATAGTTTTACCAATATACTTTGATAAACAAACATGCTTGCACAAAATCAAGTCATGTTATAAAAGATTGGACTATTTTTGTAACTTGAAAATATTTGGCTCAAGATAAAAACTGTATTTTCCAAAACATATTTTCTAAACTTGTTTTTTCAAATCTTCATCAAATACAAAAACAAGATATACTTTTAAAGTATAGTGTGTATGGATATGATCCACTACACAAATAAGATGAAATATCTATGTTTTTGTCATTTAGCTCTAAACTTGGTTTTGGTTAAAAGATAAGTACATGAGAAATACCAAAAACCAAAATAATATTTTGTCACAAAGAAAAAATCTTTTCTAACTAAAAAATCTTTTATGAAAACAATTCTATCAGGAGTGTGTGTGATATGTACTTGAGCAATCCACCAACTATCTATCCTTTACATTTTACTCTAAAAACAAAAACAAAATCTTATACCTAGACACAAGTCTTCATCTTCTTGAAGTCTTCACTTGAAGTCTTCTCATCCTCTTGACTTGGTCCAAGCTTGATCCAAAAGCTCCTTGGATCACACCGTGCTAGCTCCAAATCTTGACATTTTATCCTTTCTTGAGCTATGCACCTACTAAGATCTTGATAATGAATCTGTCACTAATTAAACACAAGATCATTAGTAAACACAACTTCATGAGTTGATCATCATCAAAACTAGGGTGATAGGCCTTTGGGCCAACAATCTCCCCCTTTTTGATGATGACAAAACTCATGGAGTTATATATGCATGGATTAAAGTAGAGCTTCAAAGAGGCTCCCCCTTAACTCATGCATAGACATAAATAATAAGATATGGAAATGAAGCACATGAATATGTATGCAAGTATGGAGATAAAACATGCAACAAGCATAAATCAAAATCTTTTTCTCCTATTTGCAATACAAAAACATATATGCATAAATAACAAGGAAGACAAATACTTCTCCCCCTTAAGCAATGAAAACATGCATATAAACTCAAATACTTCTCCCCCTTTTTGTCAATCATCAACAAAGGGTTCAAAGTAAAATCAAATCAAACAAATTTTTCTCCCCCTTTTTGTCAAAAACAAAAAGATCAAGAAGGGGTTAAACAAATCAATCAATAAAGATTTATATGCGATATACATTCATGAAGAGGAAGACGCTAAGTTAGCTTCCCTACACATATGCATTACATGAAGAAGGGATGACAAGCCTAACTCACATAACACATATTATGTAATGCATAAGAGGAGATGTGAAGCTCCCCCTACACACGTATATCATATAAAGAAGAGTTGTCAAGCTCCTCAATTTATAATATACTCAACATGAATCTATATGTAGAAGAGATGTTGAGCTCTCCTTGCATATAGGAAATACATATCAAAACATTTTTAATTTTTCTTAAAAAAATTTTAAAGGTATCAGAGCTCTTGTAAAGCAAACAAATTTTAAGATACCAAATTGAAAGTAATCATTTTTGTAAAACATATTGATACCAATTGACATTTATAACATTTTTGAAATTGAAGCATATTGATATCAATGGTAAACATAATGATCAAAAATTTTATTTTTCATCAAAAGCTTTGTGCTTTAAAAATGTGAACCAATTGAAATTGTAGGTTAAGCACATGAAAATCATATATATGTATGAGAAATGAGTATACCAAGTGAAATTGATAAATACATATATAAGAAAACAAACTATGAGTATATACCAAAATAAGTTCATATTGATACCAATTGAAATGATTCAATGATACCAATTTGTAAGATCACCTGAAGGGGGGTGAATAGGTGATGGCTAATCTAATGGTCACTTATGAACAAATAATGCGGAATTAAAACTAAGTTGACCAAATTAAACTTCTTTTAATTAAACACTTATGTATAACACAAGAGTGTTGCCGAATTCCCCTTGCGAGGCTCTGGACAAGCTCCTCTAGATTCCCTTGAATGGGTTGAGGTGCCGCGTTGGCTCTCTTGGTTGAATACTAGTGTTAACAACAATCCCAAGCAAGTATGTATATCAATTATGAGCACAAGGGAATATATCATGCATATATAAGATGAACACAATAAATTGAATGCAAGATATAAAATAGAGACAAAAGAGAAAGAGAGCAAGAGTGAGCAATCGCAAACACAAAGGGTTTGTTTTGAGGTTCGAGCACACTTGCTCTACATCCCCGCCTTCGACACACGAAGGATTTCCACTATGCAAGATCCCCAACGGATCTCTCCTTGGTGCCGCAACACCTACAAGCTCTCGGACTCCCTTGTCCGTACACCACAAGCCCACCGGCTCAATGAGGGCGCACCTCAACCACCGAGTTCACACAAGAACTCTACCACACGAGCACACTTGCCCGTCTCCTCAAAATACAATGGAAATCTCTTTGGTGATCTAACACTTGATCACCAATTACAAAAGCTCACTACAACACTTTCCTATAGGATAGATATGTCTATGGATGCTCAAGTGAAGTGTGAGAAATCAAGGAAAGAAAGCTATGGTGAAAAACTCAAGAATCACTAAAACACTCTTTTGATAAAAACTCCCTTTAAGATGGGAAGTATTTGCACTTAATTTTGTGGAGAAAACTCTTCTAAAAGTATCAGAAAAACTGCTCAAGAAATCTCCAAAAACTTCTACCAAAAACAGTTGACAAGACCCCCTTTTATAGGCTGACAGAAAATAGAGCCGTTGGGGTTCTGTCAGAGCTACCGGTCGACCGGTCCGGTCGACCGGCAACGGTCAAAAATCCGACCGTTGCAGCCTCCGGTCGACCGGCCGGTCGACCGACTTCCTGGAGCAGAGAGCAAACTCTCTATCGGTCGACCGGCTCGGTCGACTGATATTTCCAGAGAGCAAAAGCTCTCCTGGTCGGTCGACCGACCCGGTCGACCGGCCACTGTGCTGGCAGTGTGCACAAGGCTGTGCACATCGGTCGACCGGTCCGGTCGACCGACTTGGCCTGTCAGCCAATGTCCAGGTCTGAAAACAGGATTTAAAATCTTTTTATAAAATCCTAAAAATACATAGAAATTCTACAAAAATAGTTTTACCAATATACTATGAAGGACAAACATGCTTGCACAAAATCAAGACATGTTATAGATGTTTTGGTCTATTTTTGTAACTTGGAATATTAGCTCATAATAAAAACGTTTTTCTAAAACAACATGTTTTTCTAAAACTTGTTTTTCCATAACTTCATCAAATACAAAAACAAGATATACTTTAAAGCATAGTGTGTATGGATATGATCCACTACACAATCAAGATGACATATCTAGTTTTTGACAATAGGCTCTAAGTATGGTTTTGGATATAAGATATGTAAACTATGAAATACCAAAAATCAAAATGTATTTTATCACAAATAAAAATCTTTTCTTAACTAGGAAAATCTTTTATGAAAATCATTCTATCAAGAGTTCTATCAAGAGTGTGTGTGTGATATAGACTTGAGCAATCCACCAATCTATTCTATCCTTTACATTTTTATCTAAAACAAATAAAAATCTTATACCTAGACACAAGTCTTCAACTTCTTGAAGTCTTCCCTTGAAGGCTTCTCATCTTCTTGACTTGGTCCACATGCAATCCACCGAGCTCATCTCTAGATGTGGTCTTGATGCATAGGCTCGTGAATCGACCGGTGCTAGCTTCCAACTTGACATTTTATCCTTTGTTGAAGCTCCACACCTACTAAGATCTTGATAAGGAATCTGTCACTAATTAAACACAGATCATTAGTAAACATAACTTCATGAGTTGATCATCATCAAAACTAGGGTGATAGACCTTTGGGCCAACAATCTCCCCCTTTTGATGATGACAAAACTCATGGAGTTATATATGCATGGATTAAAGTAAAGCTTCAAAGAAGCTCCCCATTAACTCATGCATATCAAATAAATGATAAAGATATGACAATGAAGCACATGACATGTATGCAAATGAATGGAGATAACACAAAAACAAATCTTTTTCTCCTATTATTTGCAAACCAATACAAAAAAAACATATATGCATAACTAACAGGAAGACAAATACTTCTCCCCCTTAAGTAAAGAAAACATGCATATATACTCAAATACTTCTCCCCTTTTTGTCAATCATCAACAAAGGGTTCAAAGTAAAATCAAATCAAAAAAAATTTTCTCCCCCTTTTTGTCAAAAACAAAGAAATAAGGAGGGGTATACAAATCAACCAAGAAAGATTTATATGCGATATACATTCATGAAGAGGAAGACGTTAAGTTAGCTTCCCTACAATGTGCATTGCATGAAAGAGGGATGTGAAGCCCTAATTCACACAACACAACTATGTAATGAATAAGAGGAGATGTGAAGCTCCCCCTACACACGTGTACCATATAAAGAAAAGATGTTAAGCTTCTCAATACACAATACACTCAACATGAATCTACATATGGAAGAGATGTTAAGCTCTCCTTGCATATAGACAATACAAATCAAAAATTTTAAATTTTTCTTTATCAAAACAAAATTTTAACCTTTTCTTAGTAACAACAAATTTTGAGATATCAATTGTAAAATAATCAAATTTTGAATTTTTGATACCAATTTCAAAACACAATGCATAAGCTTATTATGAAATACCAATTTGAAATCTAATTAAGCTTAGCATCAACAATCTTTGTGCTTTAAAGGAAATACCACTTGTAAAATAAGCACAAATAGATAACATATATGTATGACAAGATAATACCAATAGAAATTGATATAATTTGAAGGCATTCATACATACAATCAAAATATGGATATACACAACATGAAGTCATATTGATACCAATTGCAAATAACCAATGATACCAATTGAAAAGTAAGCATAAGTGTATACATCATATAATCTACCATATGAAGAATTCGAACTAGTTAAATGAACTTGTTTAACAACTAGTACGGAATCCTTCAATCAAGGAATAAATCAAAGGTTTTTCATGAAATATCAATGAAACACAAGGCACTAAAACACTCTAGTATCCATAAAGTCCATATTGAAAAGAAGTGAGTGTACTAGTGTTATGTGGAACATGGCATCATGAAAAATAGCAATAAAGTTCAATATTCCTTTAAAACATAAATTTTGAAAGCATGAAAATCATCACAAAATTTCTTTATTTTAAAATAATTATATTTCAAGGTATATGTATATTTTGTCAACACAAGAAGCATACATACATATCCCTAATGCAATTGAGTCCATATATGTAGATTTGCATGAAAGACAAATGACTCAAGAGGTATACATGTATATCTTAAAGTTTGGCTAAAATGCACATATACATGAAATGAAAAGCACATGATCATAAATCAAATCCAAAAGGTGAACATAAGTTTAAATATGTATGAATCATCAAAACTAAGCAATACAAGTACATTTCAAGGGTTCAAATAAGCATTTAAGCACACTTACTAATAGATCTTTTTGAGGCCCATGATATGTTCAAGTATAAATCCTAGTGTTGACAAAAACTAACACATAAACTAATATTCAAATCATGAAGCATTAAATTTTAAGAAAAATTGAATCATGTGACAATCTCAAAAACTATTTGAAGAATACATAACTAGTATAAATTGTTTTTGAAAACTAGTTAAAGATCCTTCAAATATGTCAAATCATATGTTTTCATGAATGAGACTAAGTACATAAAAATCCAAGCACTCATAGTCCTTAAAGCTCATAAATATATTTTTGAATAAAAGATGAGTGTTCAAAGGTTATGTAAATAGTATTTTCATGAAAGTTGTCATTGAAGCTCAAATCACATAGAAATCATTGTTATCAAATCAACACAAAATCATTTTTATTAAAAACTACAATCTTCATGGTATATGTATGAATTATACAAATCTAACAATACACATACATATCCCAAAATTGTAAAAGAGTCTATCAAATATTTGCATGAAAGCTAGAGACTCACGGGTATACATGTATATTTATTAGATTTGAATTAAACACACATATACATGAAGTAAAATCAAAGATAGGCATAACAAGTATAAATGACCGAATCATCAAAACTAGCCTATACACATGCATATAGTGGATACAAATGAGCATGAAGTTCAAATATATATGAGTCAATTGTAGTTCACTATTCATATATGTATAAATGCAAGTTTTGACACATTCTACATTTAAGCATGTAAATGCCACATGAAGCACCAAAAAAAATATGAACATGCTACATGAAATTAAAAGCATGTGCATAAATGAAATAGGAGTTTAGAAATCGTTACCAACTCCAAAGCTCCTAGCATGGTGGTTGACCCACCAAAGCTCCTTGATAGCGATGCAACCCAAAAGTATGTCCATCATGTCCAAGTGCATCCACTACCAAGGTACCATCCCTCTCACGTTTTGTGAGAGCCCTCACCTACATCACAAGCAAAAGGTGGGGGTTTTGGTACCCATATTTTCTTGGGTCCTTTGGGGTTAGCTTTATTATAAGGAACCCAAAATCCTTTAGACATAGCAAAATATAAGTTATGCTTCTTATCAAAACAATATTTTGCTAAATGGCCTTTGCGACCACAATGTGTACAAGTGTACACCCTATCATGATGCTTATGAGTGTGATTGTGATCGTGATGTGCAACATAAGCATGAGCATGATGAGTATGTGCATGAGCATGGGGAACTTGTTTCTTTTGAAACAAAGATTCCAACTTAGAATGATTGAATGCACAAGAGTTCAAAGTTGAACTCAAATTATTCATTTTGTTTTTCCTATTCTTATCTCATTAGATGTGACATGAAAAGCATGATGAGATGAAGAATCATTTTTCTTTTTCTTTTTAGAAACAAAGTCTTTTTCCTTTTCAACAAATTTTCTTTTCAAAGTAATATTTTCTTGAAAAATATTTTCCTTTTGTTTTTCCACCAAAATGATCTTATCCTTCAAAATAGTGTTCCCTTCACACAAATCATTTAATTTAGACATAAGGGAAACATTATCATTTTTCAAATCCTCTTTTTCTTTTTCTAAACATGCAAGTTTATTTCTAAAAGAATCATTTTCTACATGCATGCAATCAAATTTCTTTTTCCAACTTTCATTATCTTTTTCTAAGCATGCAATGTTATTTCTAAAAGAGTCATGTTCTACATGCATGCAAGCAATATCCTTTTTCAAATTTTTATTTTCCTTTTTAATTATGTCATATCTCTCAAGCAATATTGGCAAAATGAATTTAGCTCATCATATGACATAGTAGCATCCTCATCCTCGGATTCGGAAGTTACCTCAAGGGGGTTATCCCCTTGGACCATGTAGCACTTGTTGGAGGTGTCGCTTCCAACATCCGAATCGCTCCCGGCATAATATAGATCCTTTTCGCCAAGGGAGGTGATGATGTTCCAAGCTACAAAAGCCGATTCAATGTTAGAAACCCTAGATAAATAATCATCATTTAGGGTACATTTAAGAGCATGAAGGGCTTTGCATTAGCCTCAATGTACTTGCTATTTGAACAATAATCATTATTAGTAGTAGCAAGATAAGCATGAATTCCTAAGGCCTTGAGGTACAATGACATCTTAACCTTCCAAGTTTGGATGTTAAGAATATCAAAGGTGGGTGGTGACATGAAGTCCATGGTGAGGTGTGTGTGTACAAAAATATTGTGATTAGCCTAAAAGGAGGATCTTTAACTCTTAGGTTGTTAGACCCAATATCAAGAGCACTAGCTCTGATACCAATTGTAAGATCACCTAGAGGGGGGGTGAATAGGTGATGGCTAATCTAATGGTCACTTATGAACAAATAATGCGGAATTAAAACTAAGTTGACCAAATTAAACTTCTTTTAATTAAACACTTATGTATAACACAAGAGTGTTGCCGAATTCCCCTTGCGAGGCTCTGGACAAGCTCCTCTAGATTCCCCTTGAATGGGTTGAGGTGCCGCGTTGGCTCTCTTGGTTGAATACTAGTGTTAACAACAATCCCAAGCAAGTATGTATATCAATTATGAGCACAAGGGAATATATCATGCATATATAAGATGAACACAATAAATTGAATGCAAGATATAAAATAGAGACAAAAAGAGAAAGAGAGCAAGAGTGAGCAATCGCAAACACAAAGGGTTTGTTTCGAGGTTCGAGCACACTTGCTCTACATCCCCGCCTTCGACACACGAAGGATTTCCACTATGCAAGATCCCCAACGGATCTCTCCTTGGTGCCGCAACACCTACAAGCTCTCGGACTCCCTTGTCCGTACACCACAAGCCCACCGGCTCAATGAGGGCGCACCTCAAACCACCGAGTTCACACAAGAACTCTACCACACGAGCACACTTGCCCGTCTCCTCAAAATATAATGGAAATCTCTTTGGTGATCTAACACTTGATCACCAATTACAAAAGCTCACTACAACACTTTCCTATAGGATAGATATGTCTATGGATGCTCAAGTGAAGTGTGAGAAATCAAGGAAAGAAAGCTATGGTGAAAAACTCAAGAATCACTAAAACACTCTTTTGATAAAAACTCCCTTAAGATGGGAAGTATTTGCACTTAATTTTGTGGAGAAAACTCTTCTAAAAGTATCAGAAAAACTGCTCAAGAAATCTCCAAAAACTTCTACCAAAAACAGTTGACAAGACCCCCTTTTATAGGCTGACAGAAAATAGAGCCGTTGGGGTTCTATCAGAGCTACCGGTCGACCGGTCCGGTCGACCGGCAACGGTCAAAAATCTGACCGTTGCAGCCTCCGGTCGACCGGCCCGGTCGACCGACTTCCTGGAGCAGAGAGCAAACTCTCTATCGGTCGACCGGCTCGGTCGACTGATATTTCCAGAGAGCAAAAGCTCTCCTGGTCGGTCGACCGACCCGGTCGACCGGCCACTGTGCTGGCAGTGTGCACAAGGCTGTGCACATCGGTCGACCGGTCCGGTCGACCGACTTGGCCTGTCAGCCAATGTCCAGGTCTGAAAACAGGATTTAAAATCTTTTTATAAAATCCTAAAAATACATAGAAATTCTACAAAAATAGTTTTACCAATATACTATGAAGGACAAACATGCTTGCACAAAATCAAGACATGTTATAGATGTTTTAGTCTATTTTTGTAACTTGGAAATATTAGCTCATAATAAAAACGTTTTTCTAAAACAACATGTTTTTCTAAAACTTGTTTTTCCATAACTTCATCAAATACAAAAACAAGATATACTTTAAAGCATAGTGTGTATGGATATGATCCACTACACAATCAAGATGACATATCTAGTTTTTGACAATAGGCTCTAAGTATGGTTTTGGATATAAGATATGTAAACTATGAAATACCAAAAATCAAAATGTATTTTATCACAAATAAAAATCTTTTCTTAACTAGGAAAATCTTTTATGAAAATCATTCTATCAAGAGTTCTATCAAGAGTGTGTGTGTGATATAGACTTGAGCAATCCACCAATCTATTCTATCCTTTACATTTTTATCTAAAACAAATAAAAATCTTATACCTAGACACAAGTCTTCAACTTCTTGAAGTCTTCCCTTGAAGGCTTCTCATCTTCTTGACTTGGTCCACATGCAATCCACCGAGCTCATCTCTAGATGTGGTCTTGATGCATAGGCTCGTGAATCGACCGGTGCTAGCTTCCAACTTGACATTTTATCCTTTGTTGAAGCTCCACACCTACTAAGATCTTGATAAGGAATCTGTCACTAATTAAACACAAGATCATTAGTAAACATAACTTCATGAGTTGATCATCATCAAAACTAGGGTGATAGACCTTTGGGCCAACACAATTGACATAACAATAAGATCAAGTGTATAACTCATAACCTACCACCCTTCATATGCTCAAGATAGAAGATTTTCAATGAAGCATATAAGGCATAATCGCCCATCCATCCTCCCATTGATGGTAGGGGTTTTCAAAAATAGATTTAAAAAATAAGCTTGGATTGAAAAACTCTACCAAATGAAGAACAATTAACTAGTTAAAATAATTTTTGAAAAACTAGTTAAAGATCCTTCAAAATATGAAATCAAAGCATATATATTTCATGAATCATACTAAATACATAAAAGCTCAAGCACTCATAGTCCATAAAGCTCAAAATTATCTTGAAAAGTAAAAGATGAGTGTTCAAAGGTTATGTAAATAGCATTTTCATGAAAATAGACATTGAAGCTCAAAAAGATCATAAGTCACATTTTTAAATCATAAAATTTTTTATTTTTTTTAAAAAAATAAAGCACACTTCTAGGTATATGTATGATTTATTCAATCCTAACAATAACATACATATCCCAAACATAAAAGAGTCTATTAATAATGTTTGCATGAAGGCAAGAGACTCACGGGTATACATGTATATTTATTAGATTTGAATTAAAAATACATATACATGAAGTAAAACATGAAAATTGACAAAGCATGTATAAATGAGAATCATCAAAACTAGGCTATACATGTGCATATAGTGGGTACAAATGAGCATGAAGTGCAAACATATATAAATCACGTGTAACTCACTATTTGTACATGTATAATACAAGTTTTGATAAAAGCTACATCTAAGCATGTTTTTACAACATGAAGCACAAAGATACATAAAACATGAACATGCTACATGATAATCAAATGAAAGAAGCATGTACATAAAAAGTAGGAGTTTAGAGATTGTTACCAACTCCAAAGCTCCAAATATGGTGGCCTTTCCACCAAAACATCCTTGATAGCGGTGCTCTAAAAATGTGTCCTTTTAGTTCAAGTGCACCCACCATCAAGGCACCAAATCTCTCACGTCTTGAGAGATCCCTCACCTACATCAAAAACATGGGGTGGGGGTTTTGGTACCCATTTTTTCTTGGGTCCACGGGGTTTAGCATTTAATGGAACCCAACAATTTTTCTTAGCAAAATTTAAAGCATATATCTTATCATAACAAAATTTTGCTAAATGGCCTTTACGGCCACAATGTGTACATTTGTACACCTTAGTATGCTTATGTGTATGTGTATGATCGTGACGTGCAACATAAGCATATGCATGATGATGTTGTGCATGAATGTGTGGAGTTTGTTTCTTTGAAAACAAGGACTCCAATTTCTTATGATTAAATGCACAATTGCTCAAAGTTGAGCTCAAACAATTAATCCTATTTTTCAAAACATTTACTTCATTTTGATCAATAGAAGTGGTGGCATGTAAAGCATGATCAAAAGTCTTTTTCTTTTTAGAAATTTTTCTTGTTCTTTTTCTTTTTCAAAAATTTTCCTTTCAAACAAGAATTTTCTTGAAAAACAATTTCCTTTTGTTTTTCCACCAAAGCAATTTTATCTTTCAAAATCATATTTCCTTCACATAAATCATTCAATTTAGACATCAAGGAAATATTCTCATTTTTCAAAGTTTCATTTTCTTTTTCTAAACATGCAATGTTACTTCTAAATGTATCATGTTCTACATGCATGCAATCAATGTTCTTTTTCAAATTTTTATTTTCTTTCTTAATCATATCATACTTTTCAAGCAATAGATGACAAAAAGTAGATAGCTCATCATATGACATGTCTACATCCTCATCCTCGGATTCGGTAGTTACCTCAAGGGGGTCATCCCCTTGGACCATGTAGCACATGTTGGAGGTGTTGCTTCCAACATCCGAATCGCTCCCCGCATAGTATAGATCCTTTTCACCAAGGGAGGTGAGGGTGTTCCATACTACAAAAGCCGAATCAAAGTTAGAAACCCTAGATAAATAATCATCATTTAGGGTTGACTTTAAAGCATGAAGGGCTTTTGTATTAGCCTCAAAATTCTTACCATCTAAACAATATGCATTATTAGTAGTGGCAAGATAAACATGATAACCTAAGGCTTTGAGGTACAAGGACATCTTCACCTTCCATATATGGATGTTAACAATGTCAAATATGGGTGGTGACATGAAGTCCATGGTGTGTGTACAAATTTTGTGATTAGCCTAAAATGAGAATCTTTAACTCTAGGTTGTTAGACCAAATCAGAGTACCAAGCTCTGATACCAATTGAAGGTTCACCTAGAGGGGGGTGAATAGGTGATGGCTAATCTAATGGTCACTTAATACCTAATAATGCGGAAGCTAAAACAATTATGACCTAATAAAATCTTTTACACTAAACACCACGTATAACCAAAGAGTGTTGCCGAATTCCCCTTGAAGGGCTCTGGACAAACTCCTCTAGATTCCCCTTGAATGGGTTGAGGTGTCGCGTTGGCTCTCTTGGTTGAATACAAGTGTTAGCAAACAATCCCAAGCAATATATCAATATGAGCACAAGGAATATATCATGCATATGAATGTAAAGACAATAATTGAATGCAAGATATAAACAAGTAAGGGAGAGAGAGAAAAAGGCAATCGCAAACACAAGGGTATGTTTCGAGGTTCGAGCACACTTGCTCTACATCCCCGCCTTCGACACACGAAGGAATTCCACTATGCAAGATCCCAATGGATCTCTCCTCGGTGCCGCAACACCTACAAGCCCTCGGACTCCCTAGTCCCTTACAAACGCAAGCTCACTAGCTCGCCGAGGCCGCACCTCGAAACAACCGAGTCCGCACCCGAACTCAAAACAACGCGGACACACACGTCCGCCTCCTCAAAGGTACAAGAAAAGATCTCTTGGTGATCTAAACACTTTGATCACCAATAAAAGCTCTCACTACAACACACCTATGGGATGAATAATCAATGGATAGCTCAAGTGTGGTGTGAGAAAAACAAGGATGAGAGTGGTGGAGGAAAACTCAAAGAATCTCTTAAAACACTCTTGGTAAATTCTTCCCTTTTGATTGGAAGTATTAGCTCTCTATTTAGTGGAGAAAACTCTTTTAAAGGAATGGGAAAAACTGGCTCAAAGTCCACTAGAAATCTTAGCTCAAAACAATGACCAAACCCCCAAATTTATAGGCCAGAAAAATATAGCCGTTGGGGTCTGTCAGAGCAGCCGGTCGACCGGTGCGGTCGACCGCCAACGGTCGGATTTCTGACCGTTGGAGCCACGGTCGACCGCCTGGGTCGACCGACCCACTGGAGCTGAGAGTCCAACTCTCTGTCGGTCGACCCGTGCGGTCGGCCGAACTTTCCAGAGAGCTCTGCTCTCTGGAGCGATCGACCGGCACGGTCGGCCGTCCTCCAGTACACAAAGGCGTGCACGTTTGTGCACGTCGGTCGACCGGTCCGGTCGGCCGACTTCAGGGTTAGTCGACTTATAAGGGTTATAAGTCGACTTATCTGAAGCCTGAAACAGTTTTCTGGGATTTAAAACTTGGTCTTTTGGCACATATAAAAATCCCATAAAATACATAAAAATCTACAAAAATAGTTTTACCAATATACTTTGATAAACAAACATGCTTGCACAAAATCAAGGCATGTTATAAAAGATTGGACTATTTTTGTAACTTGAAAATATTTGGCTCAAGATAAAAACTGTATTTTCCAAAACATGTTTTCTAAACTTGTTTTTCCAAATCTTCATCAAATACAAAAACAAGATATACTTTTAAAGCATAGTGTGTATGGATATGATCCACTACACAAATAAGATGAAATATCTATGTTTTTGTCATTTAGCTCTAAACTTGGTTTTGGTTAAAAGATAAGTACATGAGAAATACCAAAAACCAAAATAATATTTTGTCACAAAGAAAAAATCTTTTCTAACTAAAAAATCTTTTATGAAAACAATTCTATCAAGAGTGTGTGTGTGATATGTACTTGAGCAATCCACCAACTATCTATCCTTTACATTTTACTCTAAAAACAAAAACAAAATCTTATACCTAGACACAAGTCTTCATCTTCTTGAAGTTTCACTTGAAGTCTTCTCATCCTCTTGACTTGGTCCAAGCTTGATCTAAAAGCTCCTTGGATCACATCGTGCTAGCTCCAAATCTGACATTTTATCCTTTGTTGAGCTATGCACCTACTAAGATCTTGATAATGAATCTGTCACTAATTAAACACAAGATCATTAGTAAACACAACTTCATGAGTTGATCATCATCAAAACTAGGGTGATAGGCCTTTGGGCCAACAATATATTCTCTAATGGTGCCATAATAATACTGACCTGATGTCTGCTAATAAAAGAATACTGCCAGAACTTCAAAAGACTAACCCATTTTGAATAATATAAAGTGAGCTGACTTGGTGAGATAATCAATAATACTCCTTTCCAGTTGTGAAGTAAAGCTGATGAAACCCATAAAAATTCATAGTGCTGAAATCCATAATATAATATAAAGCCCCGCATGGCATGAAGCTGTCCTTGACAAAGAGTCTGTAGTAGAATTACCGATGCTGCATACATACTACTTCTCCGAGAATAAACCAGAGTACTGAAGATAAAGAAAACCCCAATAATACTTAGCATAAATAAAGAAGACCGACAATTAAGGATTTCTGAATACTGGGCGTTGCAATCTCTGCCAAGAATATAGAATAACCATGGAGAATTCTGAAGATTGACTTCCGAATGATAACCCGACTACGGATGAAACATTAAAGAATCCTCAATCTCCGCAAGATTGGCCAAATGGATCGTTCATACGGATCATGGCAATAGCTTAGATACAGCGAGAAAACCCTGTTCATCGGATCTACGAAAACACGCTAGGCGGGAGTAATCTGAGGAACGGGCTAGAGTGCTAAGCACTGAAGGGACTAGCCACGGACGGAACCAAGCCTAGGTGAAGCCATCGTGTAACACATCTCAGGCGTTAAGCATTAAGGTGCAGCGGAGCTAACGCTTTGCGAGGCTCGCACTTGACGGAGCTCACGCAACGAAGCCAGCGCGTAACACAACGCTAAATACTAAGAACCAGAGTGCAGCGAAGCCAACGCCTGGTTAGTGTCCACAGGGGAGTAGAACACGAACCTGGCTCGGCGAGGCTAGCGGGGCTCGTGGTCCACCAAATATATAGAGACTGCCAGGAGTTGGTGGCTCTGAGAATACGATCAAGAAATCATAATAACCGAAACGAGTCCCGAGTGCTGTCTCCATAACTCTATTTAGCAGAAGCCCTAAATCTGGAATACTGTTTCATACCGATACTCCTCAGGTAATAATACGGTCTGTTTGATTATATAAGTGATGACTACGCCACTTGCTGTAGCTGATTTTCCCGTGATGTATCCATAAATACAAGAATAGAATGCGAGGCTGAAAAACTATCCAATATAAGACAAGGCGATGCACCAGAGTCAAAGAATGCCAGAACATAATGATAGCGAACCACATCTGTCTTACCGCTACCCTACCAGTCTATCCATATCTTGAGTTGATATAAGGATGACAGGAACTGGAAATGGAAAAAGGATGGAAGAGATTCTAAGAATCAAGGAAAGGACGATCAAGAGGGAATATATAACTTTGTACTTATAGTTGGATTGTATAACCATGACTTATGCATTCCAGTTGCAAATTTCTTTACCATTAACTTGCCGACTGATTGTACTGAAGATGTGAGAGCCTAGGCTCTGATACCACCCTGTAAAACCCCGATCCCGCGGGTATAGAGACGTTACTGTGATGTATATACGCAGGTCGAAAATACCCTCACGTATATACGCTAAGCATCAGTACAGGTAAGAATCAGAGTACGAAAGCACAGTGGTAATATACATCCAGCAATAATAAAACCAGTACACAGTTATCACAAGGCATGATATAATAGCTCAAGAATATATGATCACTAAGAAGCAAAAAACCAAGATGTACAATATGAAATACAGGAAAGTACTCACGAGTAGCAAGATGAAAATCTCGCGAGCCGATCAAGGAGAGGCTGGAGGAAGGAGGGCCCAGATAGGCAACTACTAATCCATACTTCTGCTGCGCCACTCTAATCAGCTACAATAAAGCTGCCACGGTCCAGATTCTAAGATCTGGACATGAGAATCTAGGGTTGTCAGATGTAACCCGCGAGTACATATGATAAAGCCAAATGGCGTGCATAACAGGTACACGTGTACATGATCAAGTGATGTGGTTCAAGTATGTAGGTACAAGTAATAACAAATAACATAAGGGAATTTAAAGGAACGACAGTAAATCGTATATATCGATGAATCTGAAACTAAAAACATATATATAAAGCAGTATGAAGAGCATAGATACATGCGGTAAGTACAAATATGGACAAAACTAGTTGTACAAGCTCAAATTATGGATTCACGGGACAGATATGTCAAGGGGATAATCCAAACAAGGAAGCCCTCATCTATATACCACATATCTCATGTCGCCATCGTCTGAGTTTATACAACTTGAGTTGCCCTAAGAGTAACAGAACTATAGTGTGTCTGGAGTAATCATCAAATGACATAAACCAAGGTATCAACTCAGGATATAACACTATAACTGGAATATAAAGGTGCCATATTTTAAGTTATACAATAATAATAATTAGTACCGTTTGATATTTTAATCGCCTCCCTACCAGCGCCTCACATCACTGATAGTCCATATTAGAGTTCCCACTCTGTAGAACTTGCTCGGGTCTGATATGTGAGTACCAAGACCCGAAAAAAGGAGAGACCAAATATCACACGTTTCTAATATTATTACTGTCTGGTTGTTACATTCTCATATTATTATTGTCCCTTTCCCACCGGCGTCCCACAATACTGACAGTTCACGCTGGAGCTCGCACTTCCAGTAGAACTCATCCGAACTCCGAACGTGAGTACCATTATTCGAATAGGGGAGAGACTAAATAACACGTACTCCAGGAGTTATCATTGCACAGGTATGTGTGTGTGTTAATAGGCACTGAGAATTCTTATCAAGCTAACACCAGGCGGCACAGGCAGGAGGGAGAAAGTAGCCCTACAGATTCAAGAGGTGGCCCTTACAGATTCAAGAGGTGGCCCACCACGTGTGTGGTGTGGCACTTTGCTCCATGTGGCACTTTGCTTTGAGTGTTGATACAGGAGGTAGCCCTAAAGATTCAAGAGGTGGCGCCCACAGATTCAAGAGGTGGCCCCCACCACATGTGTGGTGTGGCACTTTACTCTGTGTGGTACTTTGCTCTGTGCGGGAAACAGATTCTAGAGGTGGCCCCCACAGATTCAAGAGGTGACCCCCACCACGTGTGTGGTGTGGCACTTTGCTCCGTGTGGCACTTAGTTCCATTCAGGACACGCCGGACGCTAGCACGATTGTGGGATACATCCTCGTCATCCTGACACCAGGCATGCTCTGCCGGACGCAGGTCTGACTGTGCTATTAATAAGAGTAACAGTACAGGGGACATGAGTACAGGGAATATAAGAGTTCAGGAGCACAGGAGTTCAGGAGTACAGGAGTACCAGATGTCTGGTAACAGTATAATAATCATGTCAAGTCCACGAAAAAGTGGTAATCATGAATATGTCATGTATACAGGTGCCAGGTATAGCAGTAACCGGTCAGGTGTCATAATATTAGGTCAAGTATAAACATGTCAAGTACCGGTGTCGGGTATCATGTGTCAAATATGTTGGCCCAAAGGTCTTCCACCCTAGTTTTGATGATGATTAACTCATGTAGTTATGTTTACTAATAATCTTGTGATTTTAGTTTCAGATCATTAAACAAGATATTAGTTGGTGATTACTTCAAAAAGAGGAGTTTGGAAGCCTTCACTTGGTGATTCCGGTGCCCGAGCTTCAAGATTACTCATTTGCACTCGGCGGATCACGGTTTGGGATCAAGTCGACTTGAAGATGGAAGATCGTCAAGAAGACTTAGGTATCCTAGTTTAGATAGTGTGTTTAGATCCATTTGTAAAGCTTAGTATAGTTGATATGCTCAAGTGCACAACACACCCAAGTTTTATGTTTGGATATTGATTTTTCGGTTTTTAGTTTAACCGATATGTGTTTTCACGAATAGTTGTTCAAAACAAGTTTAATTGATATATGTATAGTTGTTTCATTCTATACATGCATGCTTAACTTTTAAACAAACTTATTTTGACTTTCCTATTCATGTATTGAAAAATCCAAGTTTGATAAAAATACATGTTTTGGTTTTTGATAAAAATGATAAGACACAAAAATAGTTCATATTGATTGATATTTGAGCTAAACTTTTTATCACATGTTTATATATCAATACAAAATGATAAAACTATTTTGGCTATTTTTACAAGACTTAAAAAGATTTTCTAAAATATTTTTAACTTGTGTTTCAGACCCTGATCTGTGACTGACAGGCCAGGTCGGTCGACCGCATGGGTCGACCGCACCAAGGGCCGGTCGACCCGTGAGGTCGACCGACGTGCACAGAGCCGTGCACGTCTGGCAGACACAAGGGCGGTCGACCCGGACGGTCGACCGTATCTGAGAGCAGTGCTCTCTGTTTATTTGGGTCGACCGGGCGGTCGACCGGGTTTGCCCAATGGTCACATTTTTGACCGTTGGCGGTCGACCGGGCGGCCGACCGCCAAGCCTGTCAGGCTGCCACATCAGCCTAACGGCTAGTTTTGTTTTGGGGCTATATATACCCCAACTCTTGGGCTGTTTTGAAAAGATTTTCAAGAGCAAAAATTCCCTACTCTCTGGTTTTAAAAATAAGTTTTTTAAGTGTTTTACAGCCTCAAAGATTTCATCTTTATTGTTTTCAAGGGTTTGAAAAATTCAAAGAAAAATAGGTTTTTGGGATATTGCTTTAGATCTTCATTTCTATCATATTGCAAGTGTTTTTCTCAAGGATTTTTCTTTGCTATTTGATTTCAAAATACCTTGATTTTCACACTTGAGCTTATCTTCTATCCTAATCTATTTAGGATCTTTGTTTTGTGGAAAAAGAGAAAAAGAGAGATTGAGTTTGTGGTCTTTGGAACCACTTGTTGTAAATACCCTTGTTCTTTTTGTATCCCTCTTTGGTAGAGGTTGATCGGGTGATTGGTTTGCTCCCTCTTTGGTAGAGGTTGAGGCTTGTGTTTACTCCCTCTAGTGAGAGGTGGAGTTTGGTTTGTAACCCTCTTCGGTAGAGGCGTTGGTTGTTGTTTGGCTAAGGGCCTACCCCTCTTGTGTGAGGTGGTGTTTTATTGAGAGAGGAGTCGGTACTCCTAGTGTTGTAACAAATCCTCTTCGGTAGAGGTTCCCTCGGTGGGAAATAGTGGATTGGAAATCCTACACGGTGGGTGTAGGCGGGGATGTAGAGCTGGGTGCTCGAACCTCGAAACATATCTTTGCCTTTGCGTTTGATCCATTGTCTCTCAACTCTCTCTCTCATTTATTTGTGCATAGCATCATTCATATCATACATATCTATTTGTTTGTGTTGTCCTTGCATTGATTCATATTGCTTATTCATTATATGCTTGGATTGATTGTGTGTGTGCCTCACTTATACTTAACCACAAGAGCTTCACATAGCACCTCAACCCATTCAAGGGGAATCAAGAGGAGTTAGTCCAGAGCCCTTCACGGGGAATTCGGCTACACTTGTGTGTTGTATTAAGCGTGTTGCAATAATTTGCATTAGCTTCTGCATTTAGCGTATTTAGTTCTTAGATTAGCAAGTACACCTATTCACCCCCCCTCTAGGTGTGCTTTTCAAAATATAGCATGGCAAGTACCGGTGTCAGGTATTATATGTCAAATATAGCATGGCAAGTACCGGTGTCAGGAATCATGGGTCAAATGTAGCATGGCAAGTACCGGTGTCAAATATCATGTAATAAGTATAGCATGGTAAGTACCGGTGTCGGGTATCAAGTGTTAAGTGTAGCATGGCAAGTACCGCGGTGTCAGATCATATGTCAAATATAGCATGGCAAGTACCGGTGTCAGGTATCATGTGTCAAATATAGCATGACAAGTACCGGTGTCAGATATCATATTTAAATATAGCATGGCAAGTACCGGTGTCAGATATCTTATAATAAGTATAGCATGGCAAGTACCGGGTGTCGGGTATCAAGTGTTAAGTATAGCATGGCAAGTACCAGTGTCAGATATCATATGTCAAATATAGCATGGCAAGTACCGGTGTCAGGTATCATGTGTCAAATATAGCATGGCAAATACCGGTGTCAGGTATTAAGGGTTAAGTATAGCATGACAAGTACCGGTGTCAGATATCATATATCAAATATAGCATGGCAAGTACCGGTGTCAGGTATCATGTGATAAGTATAGCATGGCAAGTACCAGTGTCGGGTATCAAGTGTTAAATATAGCATGGCAAGTACCAGTGTCAGATATCATATGTCAAATATAGCATGGCAAGTACCGGTGTCAGGTATCATGTGTCAAATATATAGCGGTGTATCATATAGTAAAAGTTACAGTGACAATTACTAGGCATGTAACTATAATAGCAAAGCATATAGTAATACAGAAAATGTACTCGCCTAAATCACCGAAAAACGGCGTGAAATCCCGGAACACCAGAAATACGCGCACACCACCAATCCATATATTAAAATATTCATATTATATATATATACTATTTTTTTAGAGAGAGAAAGAGAATAGGAAAGAAGATATAGAGAGAGTCTAGAGAGAGAAAGAGAGATTTTAGAGAGAGAATAAGAGAGGAGGGATGGGGGGAGAGAGAGAGAAGTGAATCATTTTCCAAAAGGAGGAGATAAACAAGATAAGGGACCAGGAAAAGAACAGAGATGGCAAGCAATATCCCATATCAATTTGTCCCGTTGCCAGCCCTAGCTTGCATGCCAGATATCTAGGGAAGAAGAGGCACAAATTTTTCCAAAATAATGACATAATCTCTCTCATAAGTAAAAAAAAATAGATGTCTCAAACTGGTTGCATGCATATTTTGCAGGCCATCTGAGTTTGCATGGCCATTTGTTTAAACCTCAATGGTGATCAAACAATTTTATGGGTTTTTAGAAAATCATCATTGCCTCATGGAATTCAAGACGCACCAGTCCAATTTGAAATGGGAAAACCCCAAATTGGATAAAGGGTAAATTTCAGACAACCCCCTTTAGAATTTTATGCAGAGAGAGAAACATGGAAAGAGAGAGAGAGAATCTGGGGGAGAGAAATGAGAGAGAGAGAGCTGGTGCTGCTCACGCAGCCCCTGATCAAGGAGGGCCTACGGGCCCGTGGGCCCAGAGGGCCTGGCCGGCGACGGCCTTGGCCACCGGCGACGCCCAATAGAGGAGGAGAAGGGAGAGAGCAAGGAAAGAAGGAAAAAAAAAAGAAAGAAGAAGAAAAGAAAGAAGAAAAGGACAAAAAGAAAGGAAGAAGAAAAGAAAAAAGGAGGAGGAGGAGAAGGGGGACTGGACGGCCCTCTGCCGGCCAGTGGTGGCCGGTGGCGGCCCTGGCCATCAGTGTGGCCAACCAAAGAGAGGGAGAAAGAGTGTGTGTGAAAGGAGAGAAGGGAGGGGGCTGCTGCCCCCTCCTGCGCCCACGCACAGGGGGCCACCTGGCCCCCTGGCCGCGCTCATCCGCCGGTGACGCGCCGGCGGCGCTCAGTCCCTTCCTGGGCGCTGGATCTAGGAGGGGGGAGAGAGAGGTAAGGAGGGAAATGGAAAAGAAAAAGAAAAGAAAGAAAGAGAAAAGAGAAAAAGGAAAGGAGGAAGAAGAGGAGAAGAAGAAAAAGGGAAGAAGAAGAGAGGGGGAGGCGGCGGAGGCGCCCATGGCGGCGGCGGCGGTCTGGCATCGTCGCCAGGGAGGAGAAGAAGAAACAGAAGAAAAGAAGAAGGGGAAAAGAAAACGAAAAAGAAAAAGAAAAAGGAAAAAAGGGTTGATTGAAAAAAGGGGGAGATTGTTTATTTAAAAGGGAAAAGTGATGGGAATGGGGATGGGATTGACAGGTGATGGGATGGGGAAGTGGGTTGTTAGGGGTTGACTTTGGAAAGGGAAAGAAAAAAAATGAAGAAAGAAAATAATATTATTTAAATAGGGTAAAAATTGACTGTTTCAGAATCGCTCCGAAAAATTCTCAAAAATAGAAAATATTATTTTAAGATACCTGTGAAATCGGATTGGTGAAATTCAATTTAATTTTTAAATTAAAATCTTAAAATCTTTCGACGATACTGGTCGACACCAAAACCAGTGGATTTTCGATAAATTCTGAAAAATCTCAAAAAAATGCCTTTAGTTAGAAAATAAGATTTAAGAAGTAACGTGAAAATTGTTTCTAAAAATTTAACTCCATTTGAAAACTAAAAATTTAGAAAACGGTCAGCGATGCCGGTGGAAACCGGCTTTGGAGATTTTGTAAATAATTCTGAAAAATTTCAGAAAATCATGAAAAATCTAAAATATTAGAAAACGATGTTTGAAGAAATCAGTCAAATTGGATTAACAGAAAGGTCAAATCGAGTAATAAACTAGGATCGGCCCCCGGTTCAGACTAGGGCTGACTCCAAGTCCACGAATCTGGATCTAATACAAAATAATCACACCAATAATCATAAAATAAAAATAAATACAAAACTAAATTTAAAAAATATGATTAAAAAATCAGAACACGTATCTAAGTACGTATTCCAGGAACGGGGTGTTACAATTTCAATCTAATTAAATCCCATATTTAATCAACAACTGATTCTACTTAATTATCACTTCATTTGTTTTCAGAAATTACACATTACTCCACAGTTATAGTTATAAAAGCATATCTAAATATATAATTGTGAAATTCTCTCAAATAAATAATTAAAAAATATATGCTATAAAGAATCAGCAAAGAAAAATATGAAATAGAGACAGTCCGATAACAAATCCTATCCACTGAGAGAAAACTCATCAAATTATTAAATCTCTCTAGTCCTTCGTTTTGTTCTTCACCTACATGAATACTAGATGGAAAAGACTTATTTCAAAAAATTATCATTACTTGCTTTATTATTGACATGCTCTTAAAATTTCACTTGATTTTTCACATAGCAACCATATGTCTTCCCCTTTAAAAAAAGTAGTCACGTATTGGCGCGTGGATTCTACAAAAAAACACCCCTAACTCTAGAATTTAATATTCTAAATAAGTTTCAGCTACGCCTAAAAACTAAATCATTCCCTCTAAACAAATATGAGTTCTTTTTAACAATAGTTTTAGAAGAGCACAAAGCTAGCAGTCTCACAAACCAATAAGGTTACACATGATCATTCAAAGAAGCTCATGTAACAAAATATTATTAACTATCCATGTCATAACTGCTTCAGCAAAAAGAAGTTTTTCAAAATTAAAATTGATAAAATTATACTTAAGATCAATTATGTCAGAAGAAAAATTAAATAAATTAGCCATATTATCTATAAAAAAAATGATATATTAATAAAACTTGAATGCAAAAACTTAATTAAAATTTGTGCATCTCAAAAAAAGAGAGAAGAATTGTTTTTCAATAAAATATTCTTTAATATTAATTATTTTTTAAAATATATTTTAAAAGAGCTTCATTGAAACTTACGTTTAAGATCTCCACCGAGATTGAGCCGCCCCTGCTTGGGGCAAAAAGAAAAAGTCTAGTAAGAAAAAAAAAAGAAAAATTCAAATAGAAAACAAAAAACTATATTTTCCCTTCTCCACAAATTATTCTATCTTCAAAGCTCAACAGTTTCTCTTTTAAACTTACCGGAGTTTCACTGCTTCACTTGCGCGTTCTCTCAGCTCAACGTGTTGGATGCTGCTTTTGTCGCTTTCAACGTGCTCTTCAAATTAAAAATGTTTTACTACTAAATTAAGAAAACCGAGCCTCTTCCACTAAAGACCGTATTTCTACTAGAAAAATCAGTATTTTACGCTTCTATACTCGGTCAAGAGATCGATCCGTCCATCTCCCAGGTCTTACAATCAACGGATCAGATTGTCCATCACAGAAATAATGCGTAATTACTACTGCCCTTCATTAATGCTCTCTGTTTTTTCCACACGCCTCGGTAATTACAACACTTTTATTTCCTTAGCATTCTAACAAACCAATTAACTCCTCTTCCCTTCTCGCTGTAGCGCGTGCCGAACAAATAAAAAAAGGAGTGAAAACATCAACTCGTTGTGCTTAACACTGGACACGTCACCATCACCGTCCGCCCGAGAAGCGAGAAGTACTGATATAGCCACTCCTCTTTTACTTCCCACTTTATTACTGCGTTGAGCTCCATTTATTACCGATGGCGGGGTATTTAAGTCTCTCTCACTCTGTTTAAAAATCAAAGAAAGACGAAGCAGTAATAAAGTCTAGAAAAGACTTGTACTTGCTCCTTATTATTATATTATTATTATCTGTGCTCTCCTTCTTTCTTTCTTTTTTTTTTCTCCCCGCTCTCTAGTCTTCTCCCCTTTCCAGAATCCAGATCCCTCTCTTAAAAGAGAGAACGAGAGAGGAGAGAGAAACCCTAAATGAACCTCGCCCCGCCCTCTCTTCACCTCCGAAAAACGCCGACGGAGTTCAACGGCAGGGATCTGGTCACCTACCGGCGGTCTGATCTGGACTCCCGTCGCCGGGAATTGAGATCGGAGCTCGGATCCGGTCACCGCTCGGTGATCTCAAGAAACTGAGAGCAATAGGGAATCAGAGGAGGAGGAAGCGATGTATAAGAACCAATTGCAGGAGCTGGCGCAACGGAGCTGCTTCAATCTGCCGTCGTACACTTGCATAAGAGAGGGGCCGGACCACGCGCCGCGGTTCAAGGCCACCGTCAACTTTAACGGCGAGGTTTTCGAGAGCCCGAGCTTCTGCACGACGCTGAGGCAGGCGGAGCACTCGGCTGCTGAGGTGGCGCTCAGCTCTCTCTCTCATCGAGGACCCTCTCACTCTCTCGCCGCTCGGATCCTGGTAATTGCTTCTTTCTTTCTTTCTTTCCTTTTTTCGCCGAAATTTCGGGACGAAGACCTCTATTGATTTTGTATCTGTTTCGCTTGCATTATTTCTATTTTTGGTAATTTTATATAAATTGGAAGGAAGGGTTACTTGATCTGCTCATTAGAGAAAAATTTGAGTCAAATTTGACTAGTATTAACAAAATGGAAGATAAGAGAAGGGGAAATTAAGGTAGAAGAACGAGTTTCCTCTTTGCATTCTGTTCTTTTCTGGTGATATCTTTTGAAAATTACAAGGAAATTTGGGTAGATTTCCTTTCCTTAATATTGCCGCCGAGGAACAAATTATATGTAAATTTATTATTGCACTTTTGTGAAAAGAGCAAAATGCTGAAGATTTTGTCACAAAATGTTTGTTTATTTCACATTGAGCTAAATAATTGCGAGTCTTGGACAAAGGGGAACTCGAGTTACGAGCTGAGTCGAAAATGGCAGAGGTCAGTCTGCGAACTTCAATTTTTTTAGGGTCAACTGAATAATGTCAAGCCAAACCAAACGGCGACGTTGTTCAGATATGATATTTTTAATAATTTCTCCTATCAATAATTTATTATCTTATTTTGTTTTTAAGGAACTCATCTCGAAGAAGTTCCCTTTTGGTTCCAACTCCAAGCGAGATAGAACTAGGGTTTCAGCAAGAAAACAAATGGTGTTATTTTGGGGATAGTAGTACAATTTTGTTCCTGGTAAATAAACTGAGTCCTGGGGGCATTTTCGGAAGAAGGGAACGTGCCTTTTAGCAACTCGTTAGGATGTCGTTTTGTAGTTAATTGAAGCTAATTAATAATTTGTTAATCAGTAATATATCTTGTTAAAAACATTATTATTATAATAATAAACTTTCTTTTGTTGGTGCACTGCTTTTAAGGCGCTGCCGAACTTTTGGTAGACTGAGTCCGTTCACATGCTCCGCGCGAGCTATTTAGTTTGGCCTGCTGCCCAGTCTCGAATGAGACAGACACTGATGGCCCGTGCCCCCGCTGAGGTAGATCGTGGTGGGTTTTGGTGGGGTCTTGTTTGCTTTATAAGGCGATGGGTGGTGCACGTAGGATCTCCGAGTCAAATAGGCGCGGAAATGTTGACTCGGGGAGTTTAGACTGCTGACCAGCTCGACGATCGTGACCTGACCATTTCCCACCTGAGATTATTAATTGGTTTCTTTAGCTAAAAAGAAAAACCAATAGATTATTTTGAGGATATAATTTAGTACCCATTGACTAATGTAAGTTAGGTTCTCAGGTCTATGCGTGCCTGTTGAAATTTCTAGTGTTCCCACGATAAGGTGTTGTCTTGGAATAATTTAGCTATCTGTAGGAAGATCAAATTGGGATTTTTTTAATTTTTATTTCAGTGTCCCCATTTCCTAATAATTGATGACTCGTGTATGATCTGGTCAATTGAAGAAGAAGGTTTGAAACATTATCTTTACATTTGTAAACTTATGTTATCTGTGATTAATTCTCGTCAAATGATTTTTTGAAATGAAAATTATAATAGGTACAATAACTATGCTTGCTTCCTGCTGTCTTGTTTAGGTCTTTCATTTGTCCTTGCCGCTCTCTCAGTGATGAGTGATGTCTGCCCAATTAGTTAATACTTAAAAAAGTGCAACGTTTGTTGATGCTTTTTTTTTTTAATTATTCTTGCTTTTTTAGGCATATAGTTCTCTGTCTGTGGGCACATGGTCATTTGCTCTTTATGTATGTAGAACACAAGTATGTGTGCGTAGTGTCAAAAATTGACCCTCATTAAGATGGTGGCATGTGTCCACACAACTAAAAGCCTCCCACTGAGACGTCCATAACTCCCGGTCCGTCCCGAGGTCTCCGCCGCTGCACATCCTCCCGAAAATCACTCCATACCGCACCAAAGTCAACTTTCATATTTAACACTTTTCCACCTCGGAAGCTCCGCTGTCTCAAGTCATCCCGGAGTAACCTCCAGCCCCATGACTATATCCCTCTGAAGCCATCTGCAGTCCAAGGCTCCCGATTCAACTTCAGAAGATCCCAGCAACAACCACTTAAATGTCCGCCTGAGGTTATGCCTCATTTCTCTCACGTTCATAATGTGTAACACTCTTCAGTGCGAACAGTTCTAAACAATGGTGAGATTTACTGCATGCGATTCCCACAGTCCAGCGCCAACAATCACGGCCGATGCAACAAATCAATATGTGTAGATCGTGTAGTTACGAAGATCTGGCCAGTACCCACCCGTTTCTATGCCGACAGCTCAATATAAGTAGGCCTCCAACGAGAAAATGGTCCTTCCTTCCAATCGATCCCAACTCAGAAATATACCAACAAATTTTTTGTAATCCCTATAACTTGAGAATTATAGTGGAATCTTCTCCTCCCCATGATTTTTTCCCGATTTGAGTTTTCACGTAAAAAATCTTGTCTCTTTTTATGTGATGTGCATCACTTTTATTCACACCACTTTTCTACTCTTTCTTGTGATGTGGATGACTGTCTGATCGCTCGCGGCAGAAAATCTCCACCACAAACTAGTGCTTTCATTGAGAACCGAGTCTCTACACTCAAGATCTCTCTCCTAAAAGCTCAAAAATCTTTTTAAAAAGCCTCTATCACAGCGCCGATAGTTTCCAGAAAGCAAATCGTCACCCTCAACAATGCAAGGTTTAAAGGTAAGGCTATCAGCGCCACTGGCGGCATGATTCCCCTACCAGCCATCAATTAGCAAACCATCGAAGACACTGGCCCTGGCCTCAGGGCGCAATCGCCAGTGCCTAACTATCGCAGCAACGAAACCAGCTCCTTCAAATACTCGCCGACATGAAAGAGCAGATGAAGGAACAACAAGCTCAGATCGTCGATCAGAGCAGGTGGCTAATGACCGTAAGAATGTCATCCGTGAGTAAGAGGCATTAAGATAGCTCAACAACTAACCCCAGGCTCAAATCGTTGCCCTCAGAACAATCAGCCGTCGAAGCGAACCTGAAGTCGATGGATCTTATCCAAACTTTTGACAAATTGATCCAAAAATGAATTGCGGAAACCAAGCTACAAAGCCACCTAACACTTACAGCTGCCAAAATCTTTGATTTTCTCTATCTGAAGAAATCCTGGAGTGCGAATTCTCGAGGAAGTTCTCGATTCTTATCTTTGATTACTATTTCGGAGTGAGTGATCCTTTCCAGCACATTAGGCATTTTCGGGACAAGATAATAATCATTCCTGTAGTGATCAACTCTTGTGCCTCACTTTTTCCTCCAGCGTGAAAGGTGTGGCATCAGATTGGTTTTACTCCTTACCTCCCTGCTCTCTTTATAACTTCGAAAAGGTAACTAAAGCGTTCGTCACCCAGTACGCCTCTCGTCGGGAGGTCAAGAACAGCCATCACTTCCTCTCTATCAAAAGATGAGGCGAGCTGCACTTCAAATCATACGTCAGGTTCTTCCAAAGCCAACTCGCCAAAGTCTCCAACTACAGTGAGGATGTCTCTGCACTCGCGTTCATCAGCGGGCTCAAGTTTCTCACCCCCCTGTACAAGCACCTCCTCAAGCACAATGTTATCCGAATGAGTGAAGTTTTGTCACGAGCTCAACCCTACATCCAGGTAGAGGAAACAATGAAGACTTCATTCAATCATATCGCGAAACAAGGTGATGTTGGAGGAAAGTCGAAATCTTCGCAAGAAGCCTCCACCCATCCCTAAGATTAGAACCGAGGGAAACCTGTCTTCAAAGAACAAGCGCTCTCGATCCTCTCTCCGAGCTCACTCTGCGCCTTCCGGACGGAACAACATTTCACTCCGTTGTGGCTCCCCATTAACGAGATTTTCAACACCATCAAGGACCAACCGTGGGTTAGGCGCCTGAGACAATCCGTACGATCCCACACTTCCCGAAGCAGAAGAATATTGCTCCTACCATGACTACAAGAGACGATCATCCACTGCTGGACCCTCCGCAAATACCCGAAAGAGCTCATCCATCAAGACTTTCTCAAAGAGTACATCTTCACTCCCGAAGCAACCTCCGGATCCAGACAGCTCAACGCTCCACTGCCTCCCCAGTCACAACACATAATCACCCAATACAAATCAATTGAGTGATTCCACATTTCCAAGAGACAGGACAATACTCTTATTCCTATCATTTTCTGTATTCTAGTTTCATGTATTCTATTTCAATATTGAATAAAATGATATTTCTACTCTTAACCATTACAGTCCTTCCAAGTTAAGCGTTCCGCTGATGGGATTTTCCTCACTCGGAACTACTTCGCTGCTGAGATTTCTCCCACTCGGAGTCAGTCCCTCCGCTGATGAGATTTCCGCCACTCAGAGGATTGTGTCTAGACGTTACGCTGATGGATTTACTCAGATACTCCACTACTAGGATTTCTCCCATTCGGAGTCGGTCCTTTCCATGGAATTTTTTTCACTTGGAAAACTATTTCTGTACGCTTTGCTGACGAGATTTTTCTCACTCGGAGACGATAACACAGACTTGCCGACGGGCCCTTTCTCGATTAGCCTACAAGATTCAAAATCCTCCGCTGTGGGATTTCAACCACTCGGAGTCCCTACTTTGCTGCATGGATTTCCCCTCTCAGAGCCTCAGTTTGATATTTTGCTGATCAGGTTTTCCTCAATCGGAAACACGAACATTAGTTTACGGGTTCCCCTTATCCAACCCTCGAGCGGATGAACCCCAGACAGTTTTCTTTTGCCGGGTCCAAGTCGGATTTTCACTCCGCTGTCGGGATTTTTCCCACTTGGAGTAGACACATCATCCAATCTGTCGATGGGTTGTACCCTTACTTTAGGTCCCTACCGAGGTCACGGCTCTACTGATGGGATTTCGCTCACTTGGAGGCCCAACTCCGGTATTGGGATTTTCCCCACTTAGAGTTCTGGATCACCACTCCGTTGCTGGGATTTTCTCTCGACTCAGAGTAGACGCATCCAATCTGTCAATGGGTGATACTCCCACTTCAGTCATTTTTCCAATTTGCTGGCAAGTGTTCTAGAGAGCCTTTAATTACGTGAAACATATGGTATATAGATTGTGATTTTCTTGTTTGGATTATCTCCTCGATGTACTAGTTTCATATGATTAGAAACTGGAGACATCAAACATATTGGAAAGACAATCACCTAGTTATAATCCGAACACCACCTTTGTGAATGTTTACATGTATTGCTCATCCCCGGATGACATGATTGTGCATGCTTAGCCATAACTGCATGAGACATGATATATGCATGAGGGTTTTCTTGTTTGGATTATGCTCCAGTATTAGTTTCGTGTGACTAGAAGCTGAGCATACGTAATCTTATCGGCCCACTACGTCTTTCATTAGCGCTTATTATACTGTGTCTAACGTTTAATTTAAGTCGTTTCATTGCATGCATGTGTGAGCATCATCCCTCCATTGTGGGCCAACGGGCGTTTGTACCCTAGTAGTTTCCCTCTACCGGGTACAAAACACAAACGCTAGCCCACGGATCCGACTCGACTGCTGGGATTTCTCCCACTCGGAGAACCCTCCGTTGTGGGATTTCCCAAACTCGGAGTCCCTGCTTTGTTGTGGGATTTCTTTACTTAAGAGTTTTATCAAATTCTCCACTCCGCTGCTGGGATTTTCCCTATTCGGAGGTTAAAAGTTTGCAGGTACCGCTGATGGAACTCCCTCCTCTCGGGAACAACACTGCAAGCTTACCAATCGTCCACACGCCAAATCAAACATCTCGGAGTTAAAGACCAGCACTTCGAGGAGACATGATCGATTCCGAACAAGACTAACGGTAAAACTATCTAGACAAGATCTAAACAAGTATTTTATTCCAGAGGCATATATATATGTTTTATTTCGAAAAGTCTTTCGAGTCCGCATACATAATTGATTACATCTAACAAGAGTATATAAAATTCTATTATAATTCTGTGTTTACACTTTTTTTTGAAAAGATTTACAGATGATCCCAATTCAATCTTTCTATCATGTCGCTATGTCCAGCCTCACCTTCGAACTCCAAGAGCTTGTCCTCCAGCGAACATCTGTCAAAAGGCATGCGAGGCAGCAATGTCCGACTAAGATGGAACCTCCGAGACGCAAGCCAGTGATGATATCACACCACTGACCTTTTTTGTTCCGAGGAAGAGGTCAGAGCTCTGGAAGAAATGCTTCATCAGCAACGTCCCGACAAAAACACCCCTCATACTCCCCTCCTGTTGCTCACCGCATGAAGAGAGTCTCCAAGCGTAAGTACGGTTCGAAGACTCGACCGAGTAGGATACGTCTCGGCACCCGCCAAGATGATTTTGAGACCCGATTCAAAGGATCCACTAAGAAATATGACCGACTCGGAGCTGACTCGGCCGATTCGGTCGGGTCAGTTCCGAGTCAAGGCCGAGTTGGTTTAAAAAAAAAGTCAAAAACTTATCTAGGATCTAGGGCTCCTCGCCTTCGCTGCCTGTCCGCTCGCCGTCGTCGTCTTCTCATTATCACCGCCGCATGCTCCGCACGATCTCTCTCCGTCTCTCTCAATCTCTCCCTGTCTCTCTCTCAATCTCTCCCTCCTTCCACTCTGTAAGAGCAGCAGATGGGGGGAGAGATTGAGAGGGGGAGGGAGACGAGTAAGGAGTAGAGCCAGAGGGAGGGAGAGACTAGAAAGAGAAGGGAGAGGGAAAGAGACGAGAGAGGGAGATAGAGCCAGAGGTGGGAGAGATCCACTCACCCGATCTCTCTCCCCCCTTTATCCTTTTTTTTTTGAGTTTTTTATATTTACCCCCTCAAATCTTTTATATTTCTGAATGTACTCTCAAATCATTATATTTTTCCAATTATCCCTCAAAACAAATTTGTTTTGGACATGTAATACATGAATTTTGATGTCTACATTTTTTTTACGATTTGTCGTGATTTTTTAGAATTTTTTGAGCTTTCTATGTAGTGTTTTGCGTGTATCGCCCGACACCGATCTGAGTCGCCGAGACCGATCCGTCTCAGTGCCCACCGAGTCTACAGCCGAGATCGCGACTTTGAACCATGAGCGTGAGACAACGATGTCTGATCAGAATGAAGACTTTAAGGCAAGCAAATTTGTCATAGAATCATATCCTCTTTTGTAATCGCCTAGGACAGCCCCTACTTCTACCTCGTACACGCTATCAGGAAAGGACTCCAAGCCTCGAGGTTGGAATTTGACCCATCAGCCGAAGACTAAACGGTCAAGCTGACTTGAAGCAGAAACCCTCCATGTTATTCTTGACAGCGGCTCCCAGTCACGATGACTGATATTTTGTGACGGGCTAATCACGATGACTGACATATCCGCCAGTCAGGCTCCCAAACAGCGTGGGCATGTCCGGCATTTCTTCCATCCCCATCCTTTCCCTTTCCTTCTTCCTTCCACCTTATGGAGGAGGAAGATGTAGCAGCGAACCTATGAAGAAATAATTTTGAAGTAAGGATTTTCTGGAGAAGAAAACAGATGTGATTTCCATCCAAGAGACTCCATTCTATTTGTAAATGGAGGAGAAAGCCAAATCGTCGCCGCTTCGAATCTCAATCCACGAAAGTCGGTATACAACCTGTAATTTTTGGTCAACTGAATCAGCAGCGCCGCCTCTGCCATACAATCTCAGTTATGATGGCGCCAGGATTCGAAAGACGCTAGTGACAGATTTCAAGCAATCTAATCAATTGACGTCCTAGCTATCAGCCAGCCGCGTAATATCCAAGTCAATCTAGAAGATTCACATTTATGATCCAAATCCTCCACTGCTCACAGACATCGAGAAGAAGTCAAGGCATTTAAGGATCTCTATCAATTTCGCTCTTCCGACTTGTCTCTTGCTGGCTCTGGCAAGCGAAAGAGCGGGGGGACACCAGTAGTGGTAAAAAATTGACCCTCATCAAGATGGTGATATGTGTTCATGCAACAAAGCCTCCCACTGAGATGCTCACAGCTCTCGGTCCATCCCGAGGCCTCTGCCACTCAACATCCTTCCAAAAATCACTCCATACTTCACCAAACTTTCATACCAAAGACTTCCACCTTGGGAGTTTCGCTGTTTCAAGTCATCCCAGAGTAACCTCCAGCCCCGAAGACTATATCCCTCTAGAGTCATCTGCAGTCAAAGGCTCCCGATTCCACTCTAGAAGTTCCCAGCAACGGCCACCTAGATGTCCTTCTGAGGTTACGCCTCTCCTTTTTCTCCCACGTTAATAATGTGTAACGCTCTCCAGCGCTGGCAGTTATGAACAGTGGCAAGATTTCTTACATGCAAGCCCCACAGTTTAACGCCAACAATCACGATCATTACAAGAAATTAACATGTTTAGATCGTGCAGTTACGAAGATTTGGACAACACTCCATCCACCTCCATGCCGACAGCTCAGTATAACTGGACCTCCTCCTCCAACGAGAAAAAGGTCCTTCCGTTCCAATCGATCCCAACTCAGAGATATACCAACAAATTTTCTGTAATTCCTGTAATTTGAGAATTATAATGGAATTTTCTCCTTGTAGCTTTTTTCTGATTTGGGTTTTCACATAAAAAATCTTGCCTCTCTTTTTCTGAACTGTGCATCACTTTTATTCACACTCTTCCTACTTCTTATTCTCGCTTGCGGTGTGGATCGACATCCGATTGCTCACGGCAGAAATCGCCACCACAGAATGCATACACTATAATTTGTGTTTACAACTTGTACTAGACTACCAGTGCTTACCTTTACGTAGCCTTCGAAGTTATTTAAGTTGAGCCACCTATTATATGATTGAGTTTATACTCGTAAATCAAATTATGGGTAAATGACATATATATTGCTGGAGTTGTTTCTCCGCATTTAGACCTAGCACAACGCATGAGCTTGCAGAATATAAAAGAAAATATCATCAAATGAAAATAATGTTTTATCAATAGGTTGTATATTACATAGATTAAAACAGTTGTGTAGCTATAACTAAAATCTTTGTAAATCATGAATTCGGTGAAACTTTGAATAATTCAATATTATTGACCACTGAAGAATAGTCTGAGAATAACTTTGTGGAGGAAAATTCACTGATAATTTTAAGTTACTAGCTAGCAGCAATGTTTTGGGCTATATCATTATTCAACTTAAGTTGTTATCTAACATATCTGTTTTCGGTGCTGATTTAACATTTCAAAAGAAAAAAGAAAAAAAAACAGTAATTACGATAATTCTATCACTGTCAATTAACATCTATGTCACTTCATATTCATTTTCTGGGATTAGTACCCTTAACCTGTAGTTTGGCTTCATTAATGCCTCCTATTTGCTTTTGTGTATGTTTAGTTCAGGTGATTACATCACCTGGTTCACTCTTTTAAATGTCTATGGATCATCACATGGAACACCATATGTTATTAGTTCAATTTCGCATAACCTTGGAATTATAAGATTAATTTACAAGAAATGCCCACAAAAATGAATATTTAGGGTACTCCTTTACATTTCTACAAGTGACAATCTGGTTAAAGTGAAGTTTGGAAGTATAGAGAGAGGAGAGGAAGAGAGAAGAAAGATGAAGAGAGGATCGTATTATTATTGACGTGGGTAATGCCCAAATATATAGGCATCACAATTAGATAAGAAAACCTCTAATCCTAATAAGACTAGGATAATACACAACGTTCAGCTTGAGCAGTAAATCAAAATAAGACAAACCAAAATAGGAAACAAAAATAAAGAGAAATCCTAGAAGAAATAGAGATCTTATTAACATTTCCCTTCAAGTTGGAGCACAGAGATCAAACATGCTCAGCTTGCTACATAAAATAAAAAATGGATTACAACCACCACCATGCCCCCCCCCCTCGATCACTACCACGGCCACCATCTCTACCACCACATCCACTATCACCATGACCACCACCGTAGCCACTTCACAACTACCAGCGCTATTCGACCACATGATCTCACAATGAATCACAATGAATCACAACCAACTGAGATCTACAAAAACCCTAGATCTCACAACGAACAAACAACGAACAACAATGAACAATGATGAACCACGAACTGAGATCTTTAGAATCTCTAGATCTCATAAATGAACGAATCACGAAACAACGATGAACCATAATGAAGAACCACGAACAACAACGAACCACGAATGATCACATAACCATCATCTAACGCGAAAAAAAAAAATTCGGGGGCTCCGCCTGAAACCCGAACAGGGGCTACCGCTCTTGTACCCTCGTTGAACGCAGAACCTTCAAGTTGCTCTGATATTAAGTGAAGTTTTGAACGAATAGAGAGAGGAGAGGAGAGGAGAAGAGAGAAAAAAAAGATGAAGAGAACACCGTATTATTATTGATGCGGGCAATATCTCAATATGTAGGTATCACAATTACATGGTAAGGAAACCTCTAATACTAATAAGACTATAATAATACATAATGTTCAATTTTGAGTAAAAATCAAAATAGGAAACCAAAATAAAGAGAAATCTTAGTAGAAAGAGTAATCATATTTCTACTTTAAGAGTTAAAAACATGAAATTGATGGATTCATCTGAACTTGGCGGTTTATCCAAATACAAGAAATAATTTGTTTTCTGGTTAAGACAATGAATGTGAATTCTATATTTGATACTCAAGTCTTCAACATGTTATGGTTAAATAAGTTTTGCCCTCCATATTGCACGAGTGTTGGTTTAAGTTGTATGTGGAATATGGGTTGTAAGTTTGCTACATCTTACAGGTCATGATTTCCGACATAATTGGCATGTATTTTCAAGTATGTAGTGCATACAATGTCTATTATGTGTTATGAACTTGTACCAATATTTCGGTATATGTTGACTTTCAACATTCAATAAGTTGTGAGCCTTCTGAAACTAGTCAGCAACCACCTTGTGTATGAATGAGTTTATCCTCTTGTTCCGTTATTGGCATACTGCCATGTGCGTGAATTTTCTACCTCCAGACGTAGCTCAAAGCATGAAATTGCAGTCTGAAAATTTTTTTGCATAAAATTTGATGTCTAGTCAATAAGTTATGTATTACATGGACAAAAAGTTGTGTAATACTACAACTAAAGTATTTGAGTAAATCATGAATTCCTTGAGCCTTTGAATGATTCAAATTCAATATTTTCTTATTTTGGAGAAATAGCCATAGCTTGAAATTTTGAATAACTCGATATTTGATTAATCATTAAAGAATAGTTTGCAAATAACTTGGTGGAGGAAAACCAGTATTAATTTAAAACTTTCGAGTAGTTAAGAACAATGTTTTGGACTGTACGTTATTCAATTTAAGTTTCACCTGAATTATCTGTTCTGGGTGTGATTTAATATTTTCAAAAACACAATTACTTTTGCTATCGTGGCATGATCAATTCACATCGGTGGCATTTCATAATTCATTTCCTGGGATTAGTACTCTCAACCTGTTGTTTTGTTTCAGTAAAGCCTGTCGTTTGTTCTAGTTATAGCATTTGTGCTTGAACTCCTGTGCTTATCTTAAGCAGGATGAACAGGGGTTTATAAGAACCTCTTGCAGGAAATATCCCAGAGAGTAGGAGCACCATTGCCATCTTATACGACCTTCAGAACGGGCCTTGGACACCTACCTGTCTTCACCTGTACAGTGGAGCTTGCGGGAATCACCTTCACTGGTGAGCCAGCTAAGAACAAGAAGCAGGCAGAGAAGAATGCCGCAATGGCAGCATGGTCTTCGTTGAAACAATGTGAGTGTCTACACATATACTTCCTTCGTTCACACTCTATAATCTACTAGTAACATGAAAGAGGACAAACTTTTTTAAAAGAAGGATTGACATTTTCATATCAAGTGTTGTACACCAGAGATGATTATAAAGCTATTAAAGTGTTATAGACATGAACTCTTAACACATTTCTGGTTTCTTGCTCTTGACTTTTGAGGGTTGAACAGTATGTAGCCCATCTCTAACATGCCAAGATGCTATTGATAACTGGTGGAATGTTCATTAATCTATTCATGCCTCATCAATTTAGTTTATGCCCCGTGCCCCATTTTTGGGTGAATGGGCATGGTTGATGATCATGAAAATTTTTGGGTCCCTTGAATGATGTCTCAAAGTCACCGAAGATTTAGAGAATGGTGAGTAGGATGGAATGGATCAAAGTAGCTATACTTGGATCTGATATGATATTTACCCCACTTTTAATTGTGGGATACACTGAATTTGCTTGTATAAATTAGTTAGGTAGTCCATGGTGCATACCTCAAATTGTGTAAATTCTTCTTCAAGGTCTTGGTGTCTTTGCATATTGTAGTGGTCAAAAATTGACCAGTCGTCAAGATGTAGACCACACCGAGATGCTTGTAGCTCCCGGTCCATTTATACAAGCTTCGCCACTCAGAGCCATTCCAGAGCTACATCCTGTTCCGAAGACATCACCCTTCGGAGCTAACTCGGTCGAATTGATCGAGTCTTACCGGCTTGTCTCGCGACTCGGTCGAGTCATGCAACGCCAATATATTGACTCGCGTCTCGTTATTAGATCAGGGTTGGCCGTTCTGGAGACGATTCAGCCGATTCAAGAGCGACTCAGTCTAAACTTTGAACCCTGCTTCGGAGTCACAATCCAAGATTCTCGATTTTCTTAGTAAAGACCACCGAGATCTCTGTTGTAATCACGCCACGTCTTTTCTCCCACGTTGATGACTTGTAATGCCTCTACATTCAAGACGGATAATTATGGACAATGAAGAATTTTTCTGCCTGTCATCCCACAATCAATGCTCATGATCGCGACTGTTACAACAAATTCTCACAATGAAGATTGTGCAGTGCGCAGATCTCGCCAACACCCCATCTGCCTTCATGCCAACAGTTCAATACAAATAGACCTCCAGGAAGGAGGACCTTTTTTTCCTGCTACTCAATCCTAACTCAGAGATATCAACACATTCCTGTAAACCTGCGAATTATAGTGAATTCTTTCTCATTTTGTGGTTTTCTCCCGATTTGAGTTTTCACGTAAAAATCATGTTTCTCAATCTATTATCTGTGTTGTAATCACCATTTTACACTTACACATTAAACCCATTCTCTCGCTCGTAGTATGGACAGTGTTTTTAATGTCGAATATCAGGGAAATGTCGGATGTCGTAATCGGACGTCGGATTTCGGAGATATTTCGGGCCATTTAGTAAATTTCGGACGTCATGAAGGATAACAAATATATATCCTAGATGTCTTAAATAATGTAATTTAAAAATTCTTATTAAGGTAATGCATACACAACTTATGCAAAACTACATAAATATGTTTAGGATATGTATAATTAACTTAAACATTTTACATATATTCCCTAATTCATTGTTAAAAATTTCAATTTGCTCCAACTTTCAAGACCAATCAATATATTGGGTTTTTCTCAAATGTTCGGCCGACATTTCGGAAAATGTCGGCCGACATATATCGGATTTTTCCTGAAATGTCAGCCGACATTTTTTAAAACGCCATTTCAAATGCGAGTGGGGATGTCGTGACGGTGAGGGCTTGAAAACGAAATGTCGGCCAACATTTCGGACATGTCGGCCGGCATTTAAAACACTGAGTATGGATCGACCGTCTGATCATTCGCTGTCGAAAATCTCCACCACACATACCCTTTCTATCAGTAGAATGTGTCTTTGAATTGTTCAAATTTAAGGGAATTTTAGATGGTTGAATCTGTTGGAATTAATCTATACCTATTAATAAGATTAGGTGTAAATGCGAACAGTTTAGCTTTGACTGCATATGGAGTATCAATGGTAATGCTTATTTTTAAGTTGAACAGTGATTGGTCATCTCATCCTAGTGGGGGTAGGTTTTGGATTTGGAGCTACAGATCTAGCAGCAGCCTAGGGTGAGGGTCACACAGAACAAAAGCATTTTAACTGCAAAAGAGGTTATAATATCGAAAGGAATGGTTTAAAATAAAAACCATTCATGACTGCCCTTATTATAATCAAAATGGACTTGGAAGGATTTTTTTCTTATAGACATAAAAGATTAAGCAAACTTCATTGCAGGTGATTAAAGACTGGAAAATGTGAACCAGGGTTTTGGTTAAATTAATCAAAAAGAAAATCTGCCGATAGTTTAAGTTGGACTCCAGATGGATTTCTAAATTCCTATACACTATCGAGCTTATAAGTTGAAGAAGCAGTAGGCTGCTAAAAAATTGCTGCAATAAACAAGCTGAAGGTGTAGTTTGTTGCTTCACAAGGTGCAAGATTTGATTGGAACAATTACAATCACAAGCTCGGTAGCTAACATCTTTGTTTTTTTCGCGAGGCCAGGTGCATGAGTTTTTGAAGGAATTGAAGGAAATGTTCATTCAATTCCTACAAGTTAGGAGTGCTGAGCAATAATTTGAATCTGAACTGTGCATTAGACTATAAATAGTAGAACTATTATGGAAATTGAATAGTGTGGTCATCTATTCCTACTGGTAGTCGGATTTCGATATTGAGCTTTGTATAGATAGTGACATAGTAGCAGTTTTTGAGTCAGGTATTAGACAGGAAAAACTGAAAAAGGGGCATATGCTGGTATTGTGATTTACTATTGAAACAGAGAGCATAAGGTGGAGCAAAAATGGGAAAAGGGACACTGTATGTTTTGCAATTACTGAGAGAAGGCTTTACGCAAATCTTGCTTCTTTGTGCCGCCGCCGCCTCCTTCCCAACAAAATTTCTGTTTCTTCCTCCCATCTTCTCAGATTCAAGGTTGAGCAAAATATCACAGTTCTTTGCAAAAACTAAGTAAGAATGAGAATATGTGTCCTAGTTGGCCTTTAGCAGTTCATGCACTTGTATTAGTATAATTAGTGTTGGTTGGAATTTAGAATCAACTTCTGAGGCATCTTTGTTGGCATGTCGTCGTGTGAATCCTTTTTTATTACGAGTGATTGTCATAGCAACCTAAATTTGAATGAAAAAAAAAAAAACTGCCATGATAATTATTACTTGGGGAGTAATCTTCGGCGCAGTTTAGGAGGAAGAGCTAATCTTGCATCCCCATGTTTTTTTCACTTTGGGGTTTATCAATATGGGCTAGGGATGATTCTTTTCATATGGATGTCGATTGCTAATAAGCTTCCAAACTTTTTAAAATTCTGTTAGGTTATCATTTGATCAGCAGCTCCTAATGTCCAAACCTTACTTTTCTTATTCTGTTAGATTTTTAATTTAATCACCATGCTCCTAGTGTCCTAGCCTTTGCTTAATTTGCTTTCTAATTTTATTTGCTGCTAATTGCTAATTCATTCCTATCTTAAAATTGCAACAGTGGCGCGGCATACTGCAAGTTCATCAATGAGCCAGAGAGCAATGATGAACAAGAGCAGATCACGATAGCCCGAGCCCTCCTCAACTATCGTCTCAAGGAGAAGATGGCTATGGCCAACAACCCCAACGCCACACCTTTCCCGAAGAAGTTCCCCATACGACCTGATAAGAAGCCATCGACATTGTTTGCAACCTCCACCAGCAGCTGGATCTAAGATACTCCCTCTAATCCGGCCGAGATCCACTCCAAGACCGAGACCTTCGGAAGGGCCTCAGCAACAGCACCCTTCTCACCCCACAGGGTCCCGGCTGCTGGAGCTCCACCTTATGTTCCAGTTCGGCAGCAGTACAGAATGCCGTACCATGGCATGGCACCGCCAGTGACGATAAGGACCGCAGTGCCAGTTTTCTCAGCCCCGCCTCTGCCGCCACCACCAGCTGGACATCATCTTTCTCCAGTGATGGGCCCACAGCCGATAAGAATGGCGTCGCCAGTTCGCATAAGGCAGGCGGTACCCGTCTTTGCAGCTCCTCCGCCCGGTCCAGCACCAGTGGTGATACGTCCAGCACAGATGAAGGAGCAGTGGCTCCTGTGATCTGCCAGCTGAGGTGAAGGAACAAGCTTCAGCTGCTGTTGCAATCCCAACAGCAGCTAAGCCTGCAGTAGTTCAGGAGAGTGTAGAGTTGGTGAAGGATATTTTGACGGATCTGAAGCCAGCCGTCCGGAGGGTGCCGAGGTTCAGGAGGACATCGTTGGTAGAGAGGCGGAGGCGGATGACTCAGCGGAGAACGTGCAGCGATAGAGCGACTGAAGCAGCTAGAGCTCTGATGCTGCTTGCTGAAAATTTTCAACGTCTCGTTTTTTGTTATGCATTATGTTCTTGTTTGTTTTCCTTTCTTTTTTTTTGCTGTCTTCCCTGTTGCCGCCTTTCGTTTTCTCGGGCCACAGTTGTACTAGGATGTTAACTATTAGGGTTTATAGGTGCAAACCTCAACAGTGTA
>JAVJIF010003903.1:0-128054 GCA_038442645.1 Agave tequilana | reverse complement strand
AGATAGTAAGGGTCTCAGAAATGGGCTCTGTGAAGGCTCATCCAATAAAAGATTATCGGGGGAAAATTCAGACCCTTTATAGGCAACCAGATCTTCAACATTAAAAGATGGATTAATACCAAAGTCGGGTAGGAGATCTACTATATATGCATTAGAATTAATTTTTCTCAAATATTTAAAAGATTCTGCATTACGTGCATGCAATTTCTTTACGGTACCAGTAGGATACCATTCCGGACGAATTCGAACCATTACGTAGTCTCCTATGTTAAATTCTCGCACCCTCTTGTTCAAATTGCATGAGCTTTATAGTTTGCATTGCTTTTCTGAATTTGAGTGTTGATTTCTTTATGCAAGTCATGAATATGCGATGCAAATGATGCAGTTGACTCAGACATCCTCGTATGATGAGGTGCCATGCGAATTAAATTACGGGTTGTCGGGGTTGATACCCATGCACTACCTCAAATGGACTCATTCCTATGGTTCTATTGATAAAACTATTGTAAACAAACTCAGCAGTAGGTAATACAAGATCCCATGTCCTTGGACTCTTACCCACTTGACATCGTAAGAGATTACTCAGACTCTTATTGACTATTTCAGTTTGTCCATCGGTTTGTAGATGAAAAAGCAGTAGAAAACTGAAGTTTAGTTTCCATCTTATGCCACAGGGTTTTCCAAAAGTAGCTTGTGAACTTGACATTCCTATCGGAATAATTATTTGGGCAACCCGTGTAATCTAACAACTTCATTAAAATAGATCGTGGTGATCTGCGAGGCATCAGAAGTTTTAGAACACGGTAGAGAGCCATCTTTGAAAAACGGTTTACAACAAGTATGGAATCATGCTTACGTGCAGTTTTTGGGAGACCAAGCACAAAATTCATACTAATATCTTGTCAAGGGCAATTTGAAATCAAAAGTGGAGTATAAAGGCCCGTGTTTTTGCTTACGTTGCTTGGCTAGTGGACATGTGCGACATTGGCCAACAAGTCTAGCAACATCTCTCTTCAAGCTTGGCTAATAGAAATGATGTTCCACGGCTTCAATTGTCTTGTTCTGTCCAAAATGTCCAGCAAGCCCCCCAACGTGTAATTCCCAGACTAAATGAGGTGCGAGGGATACCATTTTGCAGGTGGCAGTCATCAATCTCACGAGTCAAAATATTCTTTAAGACAGTGTATATATTTTCAAAGTCAGGGCATGATTCATGAGTGTCTTTGATTTGCTCAAATCCAATCACTTCAGTGCTCATGACAGAAAGCAGGGTGCGACGATGGTAAGTGGATCAACGACTCTATTTTCGACTCCGACCTTATGTTTGAGGACACATGTATAATTTTGAAGGAACTCTACCCACCTACCATGTCTCAATTTAGTTTCTTTGAGAATTGAGATATTTAAGGGCTTCATGGTCCAAATAGATAACAAATTCTTACGGTAATAAGTAATGGCGCCAATAGCGCAAAGCTTGAAACCGCATTGAACTCCTTATCATTGGTGGAATACGTTGCCGAGTATCATTCATTTTTCACTGAAATAGGCAACATGGTACTTTTCTTGACTCAATACACCTCCTACTCTAATGCCCGAGGCATCACAAGTGATTTTAGAAACTTTCAAAAAATCTGGAAGACTCATAACATGAGCTTTCATCATTCTCTTCTTGATTTTCCAGAATGCCTTGGCAGCAGCTTTACTCCATCCGAATTTTTCTTGTTTCAGACAGTTTGTAATTGGGGCCATTATGGTACTAAAATTTCGGATAAACCACATGTAGAAAATGGCTAACCATGAAAACTTCTCACTTCCCTAATGTTGCAGGGTTCCACTCTACAATAGCTTTAACCTTATCGGGGTCCTTAGAGACTCCCTTTGAAGACACACCAACTCCCAGAAAAACTACCTGGTCTGTAAGAAATGTACACTTCTTGAGATTGGCAGTTAAACTTTTCTTTCTTAAAACTACATAGACCTGCGAGAGATGGTCCAAATGTTGTTCCGTCAATTTTCAGAAGGCCTATAATGCTTCATAATCTGCTGCGTAAACTAGTAGTGATTACTAAATCATAGGCATCAATAGTTGTCTGAGTAAGAAGAAAGAAAAAAGGAAACTGGGATGTCTTAAACTGGAATCAAGACATCCCACCATTGCAATCTAACTGAAAGTTTGTTTTGCAGTGGTCTCGATGACAAAAAAGACCAATTTGTTTATTATGAACATGATTTTGCTAACGGAAGCCTTCTAACCTCTCTTCTACTTTTGCAGTCACAATACAAGCCTCTATATGTGTCCCAACTCTTAGCAAGGCATTTTAGGGTTTCCCAACTGAAATTATTTCCTGAACAAAAAAACTGGTTGTTTTAGGGTTTTATATCTCATTAACTTCACGGGTACCTTAGACCATGCATCATCTCTATTACTGCTTCAGTTCTTTTCAAGCTCTTTCATTCACTTTCACAAATAAAAACTAAATGATCATTGCTGAGGATAAGTATCTGTCCCATTAATTTTCTATTAAACCTTCTCTTTACAGACAAGTGTTAGTTTTTGCATGACAAATTATTGCACAAATTAGTGTTAAACCTTCTCTCCAGTGAGAAGGGTCATAAAATATTTCCAGATAGGGAGGACTAATAGATGAAATGAGACTAAAAAACCCACCGAAAAAGTGGCTTTTATTCTGGACTCCTTTCATATCCTTTCCATCTATACCATATATCATACATATCACATATTGGCTGATCGTAAAAGCTAGCCAAGGTGCACCGGTCTGTCTCATTCATCGGAACCTTGATAAGAAATACCAATATCATTGCAACTAGCTGGTCAGTTGACTGATTGATATCGTTTTTCCTTTATGGGGAGGTTTGTTTTTCAATTTTGGTTGTGGGGATTGTTCATCCAGGCCATTTCCGTGTAAAAGGCATGGCTAGCACAATTTTATCCAGAAGATTTGTGGATGGATTTATACATTTTACCGACCTATTGTGGAACCTGATCACGGCTTCTTACAAGGTGGAAAGCACCTTGTTGGTTGGGAGGTGGGAGTGTTTCATTGGTAATGGAATTGAGGGTTCCATGGTTCTAATGTACTATCAACAGCATTTTCTTAGAAATCATATTTATCTGTTTAGCCAGTAGCCCTTGGCATGCTTCTATCATTTCTTTCATGATGATTACAAAATTTTGCGTTGTACAGTGGAATAAATAGTAAATGTTTAAAGACTCAATCAGATCATCTGTCAGATGAGCACGGGCCTTGATTGAATATTCTGAGCCCATCCATCTTGGCTTTTTTACATGCCGTTTAGAGTTCTCTGATATTTTTTGCTTCTGTCCTCTTCACTGCTTCTTATGGCCTTGTGTTCAAATGATCGATTTATTTAAACATTAAAATAGGATGACACAACTTTCCAGACACGAAATTGATCTCAATTAACTCCTGTGACCCCCATGCAGTGGTTGCCCAAACATCTTTTAAGCAAATCATGCTCAGAATTGAGGTCAGCTTGTTTCGCATTAACTATCTTTAACAAGCTGATTTCAACCTGGAGCTAAGCTTTTTAATACAACAATTTGTAACAAACCTAGCTTGAACAGGCATTACTGGATCAAACCAGGATCTCAAATTTCATCTTCATCATTATCTTCTAAGCATTTTCCCGTCAAGATAGGGTAAAGATTTGACAAAGTTTTATGACCATCTGTCAAGCTGAAATTTACCCACTGATATAATCAGTGCCAACTTCCTGGCCAAAGGAATTATGAATGAGAGGAGGACTTGACATGGTCCTAAAAGGTCAGTTGTTGTCCTCTAATTTCTTAGACCTGGGAAAACACCTAGAAAAAAGGCAAAAAGACGACAAATTTGCTACTAGAAAGTGCATTCAAATCTGAGACACAAAGTCAGAGTCAGACACAATGTGTTTCCTCATGATCTCAAACTTCTCGACATAATAAATGAACAAAACTTGAGCGATTAAATCACGACACGTAAAGGGAGTAAATACAAAGTAGATGATCCTTTTTTGTGAACTTTTTTAATAAAAAATATACAGTCCTAGAGGAATAATAGAGAACCATGAGGGGGTAATTGTAAATAAGAACAATCATTTAGAAACAGTACTTTGAGCGGCTCTCTGTTGAATCATGAAGATTTATATTTTCCCTGCGTTTCAGGAGGATGTCACCCCCAAGCGAGTTATCGAAATCGTAGAGCTGCTGCGTAAGGGTGAAGCTCCACCAGTAAGTGCTTGAGCTTAAGAGAACTAATAATCGATCAATTGGTTTACGAGAACTTACAGAGATTAACTGTCTGTGGGGGATATGAATCCTTTTGCAGGTTGGCACACAAAACCCAGAGCGCATAAAATGTGGTCCTGCTGGAGGAAACACCACTTTGCTTGGGGAACCAAAGCCACCACCATGCAGAGATCTGGATGCTTGCTAATTTCTTATTTCTTCCTTCCTTTTTTTTTTTCTTCTTTCAACAGAGATGAATCATCAAATAACAAGTGAGCCTCTCATTGCCTGTTGGGAATATTTCTTGAGGTTCATCTTCCCCATCCCTTGTATTTTTGTTGGAGAGGTCAACTTTAATTCTTTTGCTTTTCGATCCTTTCTTTTCCAATGTTGTGTCGTGTAGGTCACCAGTTTGAATGTACTCTTTTGTTTGGTGGCTGTAATTGTTAGCAGCTGCAAATGCTTAAACAGAATGTAATTGCATCAAATAATAAGGAATGACATCTATCATGTGGTTGAAAATTTTGTATCTTTGATTATTGGCAATAGTTTTATTGGATTTTAATTGGAAAATCGAGCTTTAGAAGCATCTCATTAAGAAAGGGATATTGATATTGCAAGACCAAATTAATTGTTTTTGCCATGGTTACAGGGAGATTTGCTACCATGAACACAAAATAAGATTAATGAAAAAAATTAACTTACATTTTTTTTTTTTGCACTTTTCTTATAAGCCTTTTATTCTAATTCTAGAGAATTTTAATCTTGAATGGGGACAAGAAGAGACCTTTCATTTTTTTTGTGGAGAAAAATATTATATATTTTTTTCTTTCGAATAAATGGTCTTTCTCTTATTTCAAATTATTTTTTTCAAAATAGGCATCCCTAATAAATTTGCATTTTTATTTTTCAATCTTTTTTTTGAGGCAGAGATGTAAATGTGATGGCTAGATTTTGGGTTTTGTGGCATTTTTCATTTATTTCACTTTGTTTTCTACATACGGAAGAGAGAGAGAGAGAGAGAGAGAGAGAGAGAGAGAGAGAGAGGGAGGGAGACTAATGACAATAAAAAATTTTAGGTATGTAATCATGAGGGGATGCATATATTGATTTCTCTATCTAATAAATATTTTTTTTATTCTAAATTTTTTATTTGAGATGAGAATATAGATGTATGACTAGAGTTCAAGATTTTTTAACAATTTGTAAATAGATAAATAAATTTAGTTGGAACGTGACATGAACGTAAGTAACAACCAAATTAGAATTCCAATAAAAAGGGTTGAGTTTTTTTTTTTTTAAAGTAAGTATGATTTTTTATTGACGCAAAAATCCAATAGTACAGTGAATAGGAGATTAGGCTACTCAGTAAATCAATACATAGATAACTATAGGGAAGGGAGAGGATCATGATCCTCATCTTTTCAAATCCTTCATGTCAGATCTGATACTATATCAGTTCTTGCATAGATCTTCTGATATGCTCGGGGATATAGTGTTTATTCTGAGCATGTATATGCTAATTGTATGGTACATTTTTTTTTTTTTTTTTGAGACTTTGAGTCAATCAGTTACCTCTTATTATGGTGGAAAGTGACGATTATGGTTCTCTCCTCTCCCTGTAGTTATCTATGCATTGGTTTACTGAGTAGTCTAGTCTCCTATTCACTGTACTATTAGATTTTGGTGTCAATGAAAAATCATGCTTACTTTTTAAAAAAATTAAATCATACTGACATTTCCCCCCAAAAAAAAACACAACCCTTTTTATTGGAAAGGGTTGTGATTATAATAGTAAAGATATTAATGATCCTCATTAGCTCAGGTGGATAACTTCCAAATATTAACTATGTGGCCCCCTAGTGAGCTCAGACCCACCATAAATGTCGGAAGCTGATTTGTGAGAAATCTCAGGTTCAAATCCGGTTACGACCTAATGTTTAAAAAAAAAAAAAAAAAAAAAAAAAAGAAAGAAAGAAGGAAAGAAAATTGTGGCCCCTTGTTATTCCTATACAAAGTCGTGGGCTAATCCATATTATTCAAATTTGAAAGCCATAGTACTCTACAGATTGATCACAGAGTCACACAGAGAGATATAAGCCAGATTATTGAAGTGAGAGCAAGATTTGTGTTTGTTAGTATGAAGGAGGCTCTTGTCGTCACTGTCGTCAACTTTGCATGCATGAGGTATAATGGCGAGCAATGGTTTCTTTTGCTCTCCCCATGTTCTCATTGGAAAAGAACAGGGGATGCCCCTCGCCCTTCAAATTTAAGTTATATTATGAGGATGATGAGCTCGCTCTCCATCTCTAAGCTGAACTGGTTCAGTCGCCACTTTCGCATCCGAGTGTGCCACCTTGTTGGGAATAGTTTTTCTAGAAGGAGGAAATGAACTTTTTTGTATTTCGAGTTATTCAATTGGACTTACATATGCACTTCCTTATATAGGCCTTTTGGAACATCCTCCATGACTCTTCAAACACCAACTACATGACTCTTCAAATACCAAACCACATGACTCTTCAAACTAGTTCATGAATTTCTCATGTACATGTATCTCATAAGTGCATGAATACATAAATAACATAATTACTAATGCATGTAACAAGTTTAATAGCTAACATTCTCCTCCCTTAAACTTGTTTCTCCACGAACTTGGACGCCAAGCTTCTTCCTTAATTTTTGAAAGGCATCCGTCTTCGATGCTTTTGTGAAAATGTCGGCAACTTGATCACTCGAACATTTGTGGTGCAACTCCACCTCCTTCATCTTCACGTGTTCTCTTATGAAGTGAAATCGAGTGTCAATATGCTTTGATCTCTCATGATGAACCGGGTTCTTTGCTAGAGCAATGGCCGACTTGTTATCGATGTAGATCTTGGTCGCTTCTTCTTTCTTTAACGTCATTCTCTCTAATAGTCTCCTCAACCATATAGCATGACAAACACAAGCGGCTGCTTGCTATATATTCAGCTTCACAGGTTGAAAGAGCAACTATGGATTGCTTCTTCGACGACCAAGTAAATGCAGCATCACCAAGATAGAATACGAACCCAGTAGTACTCCTTCGATCTTCACGGCTTCCAGCCCAATCACTATCGCTAAAACCAACCAATTCAAGGTTGTGATTCTGCGAGTAGAACAGTCCATGATCAACCGTTCCTTTAATATAACTAAGAATCCTCCTTGCTGCCTTCAAGTGGGAGGTTCTCGGGGTCTCCATAAACCTACTCACAAGTCCTACTCCAAATAGAATATCAGGACGAGTGCAAGTCAAATACCTTAGACAACCCATGAGACTTTTGAAATAAGTTGGGTTGACTAGCTTCCCTTCACCCTCCTTGGTTAATTTGAGACCAAACTCAACAGGTGTGTCAATTGGGTGGCAGTCTTCAAAGGCAAATTTCTCTAAGATCTCCTTTGCATACTTTGATTGGGAAATAAAAATACCATCTTCACCTTGTTGCATCTCAATGCCTAGAAAATATTTCATTAGGCCTAGATCCGTCATCTCGAACTCCTTTTTCATTGAGAGCTTGAAGTCTTGGATCATAGAGTGACTGCTACCTGTAAACATCAGATCATCTACATACAAGTAAACAAATAATACTTCTCCATGTGAGTTTGCCTTAGTATATAAGAATGCTCATCAGGGCACCTCATAAATCCTTGTTGCATGAAGTAATTATCAATCCTTGAATTCCATGCTCTTGGTGCTTGCTTTAGCCCATAGAGAGCCTTCTTCAGCTTGTACACCTTCTTTTCTTGCCCTTAATAATGAATCCTGGTGGCTGTTCAACATAAACTTCTTCTTCAAGTTTCCCATTTAGGAATGCCGACTTCACGTCCATTTGATGCATTTTCCACCGTCGTTGGGCCGCAAGTGAGATCAACAACCTCACCGTTTCTAACCTTGCTACTGGGGCAAAGACCTCTTCATAGTCGATGCCATACTTTTGCTTATAGCCCTTCACGACCAATCTCGCCTTATGTCTCTCTACCACACCTTTGGCATCTCTTTTTGTCTTGTATACCCATTTAACACCAATGGGGTTTGAATCTTGTGGAAGTGATGTGAACTCCCACGTATCATTTTTCTTGATGGAGTGAATCTCCTCCTCCATAGCTTTCCTCCATTTTGCCTCCTTATTGGCCTCCTCAAATGTCATAGGATCAAAGCCTGCAAAAAGACATAAATTGTTGAACTCCTCGTTCTCCCAATCAATGGGCTCAACTGGTTGAGTGGAGTCATAAATCTCTTGAACTCTCCTTGTCTTGCGTACAGGACTGGTAGAATCATCATGGTCTGAATCTTCATTTAAGGTAGTGGATGGTGACTCTCTCTTCTCCTCCTCACCGTCAAGAGGAATGAGAATCCCCATGTCAATTGTCTTCCACTCCCAGCTTTGATCTTCATCAAATTTCACATCTCTTGACATCACAATCTTGCAAGAGACGGGGTTATACAGCTTGTATCCGCTGCAGTTCTCACCATAGCCCAAGAATATGCATCTTTGGCTTTTATCTTCAAGCTTCGTGCGCTTCTTCTCCTGAATCTTAGCATAAGCAACACTTCCAAAGATTCGAAGATGATCGACCTTTGGTTTTCGAGAACTCCATGCTTCCTCTGGCGTCATGTCTTCAAGTCTCTTCGTTGAAAACCTGTTCAACAAATAAACAGAACAAGCCACAGCATCTCCCCAAAATTCCTTTGGGATATTTTTCTCCTTCAGCATACACCGGACCATGTTGAGAATTGTTCTATTCTTCCTCTCTGAGACACCATTTTGTTGTGGTGTTTGCGGCATAGTGAGTTGATGTTGGATGCCATGTTTCCTGCAGAAATTCTCAAACTCCTGCGACATATACTCGCCTCCACAATCAGTTCTCAAACACTTAAGCAGACATCCACTTTATTTTTCAACAAAGCTCTTGAATTCTTTGAATTTTGAGAAGACTTCTTTTTTCTCTTTTAGCATATACACCCAAGTCTTGCCACTAAAATCATCAGTAAAGGTTAGGAAATACCTATTACCACCAATAGACTCGGGCTTGATAGGTCCACATACGTCTGAATGCACCAATTGTAGACGCTTAGATGCTCTTTTGACATCATACTTCTTGAATGACTCCCTTTGTTACTTTCCCACAATGCAAACATCACAAAGGTTGTTAGGAGCATCAATCTTTGGCAATCCCACCACCATTTTCTTCTTCTCCATTAGCTTCAATGCCTCAAAATTGAGATGTCCATAGCGAAGATGCCACAGATTGCTGCGATCTTGAGTCGTTGCCTTCATGCACCTTGACTCCACAATTGAGAGCTTCAACGGGAACATCCTGTTCTTTGTCATCTTCACATGTGTAATCAGTCTGTTATTCTTATCCAACAAGCTAAGAACTAGATCGCTCGTCTTGATGCCATATCCTCTTTCCAACAATTGTCCAATACTCAATAAATTATTTTTTATAGCAGGGACATAATAGACATCAGAGATGCAAAGCTCCCTACCATTTTGAAGTTTAAAGACAACATCACCTTTTCCTTCAATTGGACATTTGGAAAGATCACCAAATGTGATGTAGCCTTGATGACCTTCATCGAGCCTTGTGAAGAACTCCTTTCTTCCACTCATGTGATTTGAGGCTCCCGTGTCTATGAACCATGTGACCGTTTGAGGCGGCTCAATTTCATTATAGGACATGAGCAACACTTGTCCTTCACTTAGCTCCACATGATTAGCCTTTTCTCCACCATCATTGTCAGAATTATACCAACAATCATAGGAGAAATGGCCATATTTCTTACAAACATAGCACTGAATATGAGATTTATCATACCTTTCTTTCCGGCCACGACTTCGACCGCGGCCTCGGCCACGAGTTTCATGGCTTCCACGACCATTCCCTTCACTTTCATCACCATGGGTGCTGCTTTGTTCGTTGAAGTGGTTACCACGACCACCTCGTCCTTTGCCACCACGTCCACCTCTTCCTTGATGATAGCCTCCTCTTGAAGATCCATCCTTCTTTTGGGAAGAGTTGGCTTGAAGCGCTTGCTCCATAGTCTTTCCTTCTTCTTTCTTCTTTCGCAAGCCTCTTTCTTCATAAACTTGTAGAGAGCCTTGGAGCTCTTCCACTGACATATCCTCAAGATCATTTGATTCTTCAATCGCCACAGCGATATAATCAAATCTTGAGTGTAGAGATCTCATGATCTTCTCCACAACACGTACGTCCTCAATCTTCTCACCATGTCGCCTCATCTCATGCACAATGGAATTTACTCGGTGAAAGTAATCGCCAATGGATTCTGACCCTTCTTGTTGTAGGGCCTCAAAATCTGCTTGCAAAGATTGCAAGCGGATTTTCTTCACTCTTTCTACGCCATCAAAGGCTTTCTTCAAGATCTCCCAAGCTTCCTTAGAAGTTTTTGCAGAGGCGATCAACTCGAACGTGGAGTCATCTACTCCTTGGTAGATTGTGAACAACGCCTTCTTCTCCTTCTTCATCTCCTCCTCCTTGGCTCCATTTACCACCGTGTTCCATGCTCCCATGGATCCCAGCAAGGCCTCCATTTGGATACTCCATTTACCATAATTGGTTTTAGTTAAGTGGGGCACTTGGGTTTGAATAGAACTAGAAGAAGCCATAGTTGTCTTGGCTCTGATACTAATTTTGTTGGGAATAGTTTTTCTAGAAGGAGGAAATGAACTTTTTTATTTCGAGTTATTCAATTGGACTACATATGCACTTCCTTATATAGGCCTTTTGGAACATCCTCCATGACTCTTCAAACACCAAACTACATGACTCTTCAAACACCAAACCACATGACTCTTCAAACACCAAACCACATGACTCTTCAAACTAGTTCATGAATTTCTCATGTACATGCATCTCATAAGTGCATGGATACATGAATAACATAATTACTAATGCATGTAACAAGTTTAATAGCTAACACACCTCTCGTCGTCGCTGGAAGACTGTCGTCAACTGCTTCGAGCGATGATCACTCCCTACTTCCTTGTGAAGCACGAGTACAGTCATGGGCGTGGTTCATTGCCAACATTCTTGCTGCATTATTCTTTTTTTTGCATTTTTTTAGTGTTTAATGATACATTTTTCATTGAATTAATGATGTCACACAGATGGGTACCATTCATTTGCATCACCATTTTGCTTTGAGATGGGTTGTTGCAAATTAATTTTTTCAATCCATTTGATTGACCTCTTTATTGTTTGTAATTTTTTGATAATTGGAGTTTGTTTGTTCAGTTTAAAGTAATGGTCTTTTTGTTTCTTTTTTCTTTCCTAATTTCTGGAATGAATTACTGAAGTATTTGATTTTTTTTTTTTTTAATTGCTCACTACAGTTTATGGGATTTAGATGTGCTTTTGTAGTGAAAAGTTCTGACTTTCTTTTTTCATTGAAGAGATCTGGAAAGGGGCTATCATTGATCCTATCAATTTTTTTGTTATGCATGATCTGTACTTTTTTTTTTTTTTTTTTACTTTTAATTTTTCTGAAATGGGGTTCTGTTGGCAATCCCCACATATCCAAGTAATTATGATGTCTTCCACACTCTCTTATTTTTCCCCAAAATAGGTTTATTTTGATTCTGTTTGATTTTTATGAGAGATGGCTTATGCATATGATATTTTTATAATCTATTACTTTTTTCTTATTTGATGGGTCTGGTGATTTAGCTCTTTATTAGAGTTTTTTAGATTCTTTAAATATGTTTATTTTATTGTTACTCTTTAGTTGTAGTGATAGCTTGTACTTAATCACTGGTCTGATGTATAATTTTTTTTTTTTTTAATTTATGACAAAGATTTATGTAGTTACTCTTTATGCTATATTTCTATTTTTTTATGAATTGATTTTGGTGAACTTTTATTTGGGAATGGATTCAGCAATCTATAGAACGTTTTTGTTGAATGGTTTATATCAAGCTAGAGTAGCATTGATGATCTCTTTTTGACATAGAGCCATTAGTCTTTTATATTAATATAATTTTCTGGTTAGCCCTGATAATTCTCTTATTATTTCTATTTTCTGTTTTCTGAGAGCTAATATTATCTAGGTTGCTTGGGTTTCTTTTGATTCTGCTGATTTTTATGAGAAATGGCTAACGGATAAGATCTTTTTGTAATTTATTACTGTTTTTTATGAGATGGGTCTGGTGATTTATCTCTCTATTAGGCTTTATTTAGATTCTTTAAATAGGTTTGTTCTGTTCTCTCAATTTTGTTTATGAATGTAAGACACACACACATATAATAACTACGGTCAATCTCGTGTTGACACGTGGAAAAGATATCGAATTTTAAGGAGACAAATCTTTAAATTCTTTGGTTCTCTTATAATATATGCGTGTTGCTCAAACATATGAACCGAACCCAAATGGAAGAGACTTCATCTGAAAAGATTCTTGATGCATGCAATGTAGAGGTTTCAATCATACAACATCTATGGATCTGAAATCATCTCTGTTCATTGCCTCTGTCGTCTCTTAATTATAAAATACAACCCTTGATGGCATAAATGCAAACTTTCATGTTAAAAGTAGAAGGAAAAAAAAAAGTGTCAACAGATATGAGGAGTTTGGAGTCTCCAAACAATGTGTCAAAGTATCAATAGGCTATGAAATTAGAGATTCTGCGAACAATATGTAAAATCCAAACCCGATAACGAAAATAGAGAATGAAGATGCAAGCATTTAACACCAAAAATTTAAAGAATTGGAAGCAAAATAAAATCATTCATTTTCAACTCAAATCCAAGTGTTCATACACATACATCTGATACCTATTCCACCATGCTTTTCCACTGGTCCTGCCTCTCACAACAAAAGTATGCAAGTAGTGCACTACAAGGCACCACAAGACAAGAAGAAGAGCAGAAAAAACAACCCCCTCTCAATAAAAAAAGACACACGAAAATACACATAAATCCTTGTGGCAAACCAATCATCCACCTTTGACAAAAGAAAAAGAAAAAACATAGAAAAGCATACCAAAAAAATAATAATGAAACCTTTTGGTGTATATAGGCATAGGAGTTGTTGATGGGCACGTGCAAGTGGCGGGAACAGTCTATGAAGGGGCCTCTGCATCCGATATCTCTACTAAAGGCGGCTTGGGTTGCCGGTGGTGGGGAGGGAGGGATAGTGGCAGCGAAGGAGATTGGCACAACGCATAGAGCTTTCAACTGGAGGAACTGCATAGTGGCACCAATGTCGTCTTCTGTAAGCTTCACTGCATGCCTTTCGGTTCCATCATTCAACAGCTCGTCCTGCAACAGTCGCCCTTTTTTGGCCTTGGCACCCACTTCCTACAGGATAAATAATTGGGAAAGACTCAGGAAAGAGAGGAAAGGGATCACATTGGAAACAAAACCAACTAGTTCATATGAATATTTCAGAGTCTTGTTCCAACATTTATGATATAGAGTTTAAGCATTTCTATCAACAAAGGGAAACCTTGCACCCTGAGAAGAAAGGCAACAAATGTTGCAGGAGTATTTGCAGTTTCTTTTGCTTATACACAATTAAAAAGATAGTGTCTACCTGTAGAAAGTACTAACTAATTCTTCAAACACACAAAGATGGGAGCGTGCTGTAACATTTCCGCAGATGCCATTATCATTCTAAAAAAGTTGATAGCTTTCATCAAAATCTAATGAATGATATTGGCGACAGAAATAGACGTGTTTTAAGATAATTTTGAAAACAATTTTTTTTGATATTTCAAATATATATAGAGATAGATTTGTGTCATTCCGAAAAGGATTCGAGCCCGAATCCTTCCCACTTAAATACCAACATCCGATACTCAAATACAAGATCCACTCCGTTAAAGTTGATCAATATTATTTAAAGTAACTAAAAAACAAAAATCAAGTGTTTTTTGAATATTTTTTGCCTATCCATCAAGCGGTACAAATGGACAGCTGAAAGTAGTGAGTTGGTTAGATCTATGTCTTTAGACATATAAATTCTCGATCCGACCATTTGATCATGATCTAAACATTTAAAAACCCCTACAAACCAATTTTTGTTAGGTTTCAAATGTTTCTACAACTATTTACGCCGTTCGTTTTTCTCCTACTTGATGCATGGGTAAAAAGTAATTAAAATACTTGATTTTTGGTTTATACATACTTTAAATAATATTAATCAAATTCAACGGAATAGATCTTGCATTCGAATGTCGTAGGGATGTATTTGAGTGGGAAGGATTCGGGCTCGAATCCTAGAGAGACTTGTGTCATTCTGGAAGTATTCGAGGTCGAATCATTCTCACTCAAATACAACTCCACGGCATCCAAAGCAAGATCCACTCCGTTGAAGCTGATCTATATTATTTCAAGTAACTAAAAATAAAAAATCATGTATTTTGAATACTCTTTGCCCATCCATCAAGTATGCGCAAAATGGACAAATGAAATAGTGAGTTGGCTAGTTTAACGGTGTAAAATATTTGAAATCTAACAAAAATTAGCATATGAGGGTTTTTAAGTGTTTAGATCATGATGAAATAGTCGGATCGAGAATTTGTATGTCTAAAGATGTAGATCTAAGCAATATACTATTTTCATCCGTCCATTTTGCGCGTACTTGATTGATGGGCCAAAAGTATTCAAAATACATGATTTTTAGTTTTAGTTACTTAAAATAATGTAGATCAACTTCAACAGAATAAATCTTGTATTCGGATGTCATAGGGTTGTATTTGAATGAGAAGAATTTGGCCATGAATCCTTCCAAAATGACACAAGTGTGTGTATAGTGGAAGGTAAATTCCAGGGTATCTCAGAGTGCCTCACTCTATTACTGATAAATCTACGTAGTGGTTATCCAGCCTCAAAACTAATCGTTTGGGTATCCGCGGGGCGAACTGAGCAAGCGGTTACTAAGGAGCAAACCCAGTGCCTTATCGCCCAATCTGCCTAAGGGAGGCTTCGAACTTGTGACCACTTGGGAGCCAAGTGATCACGCCACTAGGACACCCCCCGGCGGACAAGTGTGTGTGTGTGTGTATAGACTTGTGTAGTTCCGGAAGGATTCAAGCCCGAATCCTTCCATCTCAAATACCAACATCCGACATTCAAACACAAGATCCAGTTCGTTGAAGTTAATTTATATTATTTAAAGTAACTAAAAATCAAACATCAAGGGTTTTGAATATTTTTTGTCCATCCATCAAGCGACACAAAATGGATGTGCGAAAGTAATGAGTTGGTTAAATCTATATCTTTAGACATACAAATTCTCGATCCGGTCATTTGATCATGATCTAAACATTTAAAAACTCCTACAAACCAATTTTTGTTAGGTTTAATGTTCTACACCGTTAAACTAACCAACTCACTATTTAAGCCGTCCATTTTTTCCCTACTTGATGCATGGGCAAAACGTATTTAGAATTTATTGATTTTTTTATTTACAGATAATTGAAATAATATAAATCAACTTCAACGGAATGGATCTTGTATTAGAATGATGTATGGTTATATTTGAGTGGGAAGAATTGGGGCTCGAATCCTTCCGGAACTGCACAAGTCTATCTCTCTCTCTCTCTCTCTCCATATATATATATATATATACATATATATATATATATATATACATATATATATATATAACATATATATATATATATATACATATATATATATATATATACACATATATATATATATATATATATATATATATAGGGGGGGGGAGAGAGAGAAAGAGGAATATGTAAATTAGCTGACACAAGAGGCAACTCCGTCTTATGTTGCGCTCAAAATCATATCTCCTGAATTTTTTTCCCACGATCAAACCACACATTTTTACGTTTTAAGATATACACATATAAAAAATTAAGTGATTTAGAGTTCGTTTACTCATTGATCTAATTGTTCCATTTTATATTACTGTTAAAAAACCATTAATGTTTGAACCCAAAGAAAATGGAGTAAACTAACTCTAAATCAGGTGATTTTTTATATATGTATATCTTAAAACATGAAGATGATAATAAGCGATCGGATCTTGAAAATTCAATCAAAAACTTGAGTTTTAAGTGCGACATATGACGGAGTTGCCTCCTGTGTCAGCTGATTCCCATTTCTCTCATATATATGTGTAGCAGTGATCTGGTGAGAAAGCTAGCTTCAGTGAGAAGATGAGAATATAGCACATGAACAGTCTTGGATGGTTGATATTAGTTTTTGGGTTGGTTAAATTAGTTTCGGGTTGATTAATTTAGTTTTTGAGTTTTAATTTTATTTTCTTTGAATCTAATCTCAACCACCCAAAAACTAATCCGACGGTTCATGTGCTCCCTTCTCATCTTCTCATGTAAGCTAGTTTTCTCACGGATCACTACTCTATATATATTTGGATGGTAAATTCCAAGGTATCACAAGGCACCTGATGTGGAATTAGATACCAAATAAAAGAATTTAGGGTTTTGGATATGATCACAGGTCGCAACCTAGATCTCGGCTTCACCACCAGTTGAAACAATCAAATATAGATTGAATCAAAACAAAAAGTAAAGCTTATATCCAAATATTCATTGATATTTTATTCATCAATTGAGTTTTTTAAATACTCTTACATAGAAGAGTTTTATCATATAACCGATATGATACTAAATACTGAACTCAATAAAGCAATACAAGATAAAGAAGACTTGATAAACTAGACCTAATCAAGATCTAAGCGCTGCAGGTCTTCTCGGATAATCTGTATCGTGAGATGGTGGACGACCTTTCCGATGTACTAGGTACCGTCTGCAACCACCATCCCTAGTAGAGATGATCTGATCATCTTTTATGCTATCAATTTGTTCTGCTATAAATGAGTCAATTGTTGTTGGTAGTGGGGGAAAGTGGAGTCCCTCAAATAAAGGCTCGGGGGTAGGCTCATCAAGATCCAAGTAAATGGTCAGGGTTAAAAGGACCTATATAAGCTACGAAGTCTAATATATTAAATGTCGAACTAATCCCAAAATCCGTAGGTAAATCAATTACAATGGCATTTGGATTAATTTTCTTAAGAACTTTAAAAGAGCCAACACTACGAGCAGTTAATTTCTTGACAGCTCCAGTAGGAACATTTCCGGACGAATCTAGATCATTACATAATCACCCTCTTTAAATTTAAGATGCCTACGGTGCAAATCAGCATAAGATTTATACTGAGCATTACTTTCCTGAATATTCTTACTGATTTCTTATGCAAATCATGTATATATGCGATGCAAATGCAGATGCTGACTCAGACACTTTAGGATGTTGTGATATGGGGACAAGATCTATAGGCTTCCTAGGTTTGTAACCGTGTAACCCCTAATGGACTCATGCCTATTGACCTATTACATGAACTGTTATATGCAAATTCAGCAGTGGGTAATGTGAGATCCCAATTCCGCAAATGTTCACCGACTAGACATCATAAAAGATTTCCGAGGCTCCTATTAACCACCTCGGTTTGACCGTCTGTTTGGGGATGAAAAGTAGTGAAAAATTGAGCTTAGTTCCCATCTTGTGCCATTGAGTTTTTCAAAAGTAACTCATGAACTTGACATCTCTATCCGACGCAATAGTTTTGGGTAAACCATGCGGCTTAACTACTCCGTCAAAGTAGAGCATTTTGGAAGCATCAAAAGTCTTGCTGCAAGGTAAGAAGTGTGTCATCTTTGAAAAACGGTCGACAACCACAAATATAGAATCGTGCTTCCTGATAGTCTTTGAAAGTCCAAGCACGAAATCCATACTCACGTCTTGCCATGGGCGATCTGACACCGGTAGAGGCATATACAAGCCAGTGTTCTGTTTTCGCTGCTTGGCCAATTGGCCGTGCGACATTGGCCTATTAACCTTGCAATATCCCGTTTTAAGCTTGGCAGTAAAACAAACTTTCTACCGCATCTCTAGTTTTTTCTCGGCCGAAGTGACCAGCAAGACCCCCAGCATGCAGTTCCAAACAAGATAGTCTCATAGTGAGGTACAAGAAATGCATAACGTGCGAAATCGATATAGATAGTCATCATGGAGTAGGAAACCTCTATCTCTTGTGTCACCCCTTGCTTCAAAGCACTAAAAATCTCTCCAAAATCGGGGCAGGACACATACTCTTTCTTGATTCGCTCGAAACCTACTACCTCAGCGTTCAGTTGTTTAAGCATACAGGTGTGTGGACTAAGCACATCTGCTACCTTATTCTCAGCTCTAGATGTATGCTTCAAAGTGTAAGTGTAGTCTTGCATAAACTCAATCCATCTTCCGTGTCTAGCACTGAGCTTTTTCTGCGAGTTAAGGTACTGTATTACTTCGTGGTCCGAGTAAAAAATAAATTCCTGCGGTAAGAGGTAATGTCGCCAATGGCGTAATGATTGTATAACCACATAGAATTCTTTGTCATATGTGGAGTAATTCAGTTTACCTCCACTTAATTTTTCACTGAAGAAGGCAATTGGGTACTTTTCTTGACTGAGTATTTCGAATGCCTTGGAGAAATCAGGAAGTCTCATTACAGGTGCTTCGGTCATTCGTTGTTTGATTTCCTTGAATGTCTTGGCAACAGTAGTGGACCACTGGAACTCTTCTTTCTTCAGTTAATTCATAATTACGGCCATAATAGTATTGAACCCTTTTATGAATCGCCTATAAAATATTGCCAGCCCATGAGAACTTCTTACCTCTCTGATATTCTTAGGCTCCGGTCATTCTATAATTGCCTGAATTTTCTGAAGGTCAGCGGAAACCCCTTGAACGATACACAAACCCCAAGAATACGACTTTGTCGGTCATGAACACGCATTTCTTAGAATTTGCGTACAATTGCCTATTTCGCAGCACATGACTTGCCTGAGATGACCCACATGATGCTCTGGTGTCTTATTGTAAATCAAAATAACATCAAAGTATACAACAAAGAATTTGCCCATAAAAGGCTTTAATAATTGTGTTATCATTCGTATGAACGTGTTGGGAGCATTAGTCAAACCAAAAGGCATGACCATCCACTCGTATAGGCCATCTTTGATCTTGAAAGCGGTTTTCCACTCATCTCCTGGACGAATACGAGTGTGATGGTAGCCACTTTTCAAATCAATTTTGGGAAGATGGTGGCTCCAGACATCATATCCAACATGTCATCCAGTATGGGGATGAGGAACCGATATTTGACGGTGATCTTGTTGATTGTGCGACTATCCACGCACATTCTCCACGAACCGTCTTTTTTTTTAGGTTAGCAATGCTGGCACTGCACACAGACTCGTACTTTCTTTAATGAATCCCTTATTCAAGAGTTCGTCAACTTGCCTTTTGAGTTTAGCGTGTTCCGCCGGATTCATTCTGTAGTGAGGTAAGTTGGGGAGAGAAGATCTCGGAACCAAATCTATGACGTGTTGGATGTCACGCATAGGAGGCAGACTATTCGGGAGTTCCTCTGGAAAAATATCAGCAAATTCCTTCAATAAGGGGAGTGCTGCCGGAGGAATCTGCTCCAGAGAATCATAATTGACCTCTCTAGCAACAAGTGTGATAACTGTGGATCACTTGGCAATCTCCTTATCAATAAGCTTGGGGTTGATCAGTGTTAATGCTTTCTTGCTGTCAGTCGATTCAGTCTGCTTAGTCTCAGGTGTAGGCTGAGTGAGACGCAACGGGGCCAATTTGATCTTTTTTTCTTCATGAACATATGAACATGAGTTTGGACATCCATAGATAGTGACATTTAGGTCATATAACCAAGGTCTCCCAAAATGATATGACCCGCATTCATGGTGACTACATCACACAAATTTTGTCCGAATATGTGACAAATAGGATCAGAATAAGACACATATCTTTCACATCAATGGACGCTACGCAGGACAACCTGTATGGTTGAGGGTGGGGAACGGTCTTCAGCCCAACTTTAGTCGCCATATCTGAAGTGACGACGTTGACGCAACTGCCACTATCAATTATGACCCGGCAATTCTTACCACCAATTTTGGTGAGAGTTTGAAAAATTGAAGCTCTATGCCAGTCACCATTTTCTTTAGGTTTAGCCAGGGCACACCTCACCACATTCAGGTGACGGGCAATTTTATCTACATCGTCAACCGAAGGAGTGCATGCTCAAAACACATCCCAAGGTAGCGGCCTGATCAACATCAAAATCATCTTCCCAAACATCTCCTTCAAGGTCATGGGCAATTTCATCTAAATTGTCCTGATCATTATCCGATTGGGTCTCAATAATTAACTTTCTTGATTTACTCAGACATTGTGCTGAGATGTGACTATACCCTCGGCATTTGAAACATTGAGTCTGTTGAATGGAACTAGATGACTCACCTGCGATTCCTTTGCCTTTGTCTTCGCGCTTAGGATTGGAGCTGTTAGGTCCAAACGAGGCTGGGATGGGTTGGGTTGGATAGATGATATTTAACAGTGTTCCTGTTGGAATTGTCCCTATAATCGGTGCGTTTAGGGAAAGAGAAAGCCTTGAATTGATCTAACTCTTGGACAACCTGGATAACTTGCTCTAAGGTAGAGATATCTCTAAATATCTCTAACAATTAGCTCACATCTAAGCTTATCCTTAAGTCCTGAACGAAATCTAGATAAGACTGTGGCATCAGACTCATCCTCACCACATCTAACTAAAAATTGATCAAACTACTTGATATACTCTGATACTGGTCGATTGTCTTGAGTCAAACATTGTCACTGATGAAGCAGACATTGTTTGTATAACATAGGCAGGTATTTCTCCTGAAGTTTTAGTTTCATCTCATCCCAAGTTTGAATAGTTTCCTGATGTCTGAGTCTCATCAATTTCTCAACATTCGTCTAATATTGTCTACCCTGACCCACTAGTTTCATTTTGGCAAACCGAATTCTTCTCTCATCAGACATATTATACCAGTCAAAGTAATTGTAAGCGGGAATCGAAACGGCACCCGCTTGGGAGCAAACCAAGTGGCTTACTGTTCGGTCACTCTCACGGACGTGAGAGAGAGAGAGAGAGAGTCCTGTAGCTGGTTATGCTTTTGAATAATATGATAACATGCAAACCAAAATGAGTTAGCTGACTTATTTCAGAATCATATTAAAGCCGTATATACTATATATTAAATCAGTTGGAAGTGAATGTCGTCCTGAGAGAGCTACAGAGATGGATACTATATATATCGTTAAAGCTGCAATGGGACACTTGGATGAAATATGCAAACAAGAAAAACAGAGACTAATATAATATGAAAGGGAAAATAAAACCTCTGGTTTAAAATTTTGGATGAAACAATACTTCTTCGGGTGAAAAGTTGGATGTTTTATTGTCTCAACCAAAATGCCACCCGATGAAACAACTTGTACCGAGTTCTTGAACATCTTTCTATTTGTTTCTATGCTGCTAGCCTGAAATTGAACAAAAAACGCTGAAGAGTTTCAACTTTAAACACAAACAACTTGCAGTTCAAAACCAGTTGAAAACTGTCAACTAGACCAAAAGATTATTCGTTTCGAACACAATTTGGTCCCCCCCCCCCCAACCGGAATACATATATAGTCAAGAATGTAATCAATGTGATACCAACTACAAAACACACGCCCTTGAGCATGTTCAGCCAACAAGTTGAACGATGCCAAAAAAAAAAAAAATTTATCCAACACATTACCTAAAAATGTGGTCCATTATTAGTAGGCGGTACAAAAAACTAATCAACTTGGTTCACTGAGTGTCACCTTATAAGGTCATGTCTAGGGTGCAGTGGGACGGGCAAACCCCGTGCCAACCCATTAAGGACCGGCTTCTGACTTCCACACCCTATTCTACACCCTTAGCTCAAGTATAGGTCCAAAATATAGGCCCAAAACTCTGACCTGCATGTGGATCTTTCAAATTTCACCCAAACTGAAAAAATCAAGCCACAAATAAAATTAGTTTAGAATGGGGGATTTTTGCATAGAAAGGCCACGTCAGGTGAATCCAACCAGAAGAAGACCAACTAGAAGACGACCCAAATAATGAAGGGTCTAATCTGGGCTAGAACTGGGACCAGAATCAAATTTATTCTGGTCCAGGTCAAGCAAGACCAACCCAAACTCGACCCAATAGCAACCCAGGCCACATCACGAGCATAAGACGAAATTCTATAACAGTACCATGATCTTGAACTTCAGGAATCAGCATCAACAACAGAAATTAAAGTTTGACTCGTTTGCTCATGCAGTGGGGTGCTTGAGATGACCTAATAATTGTCAATAACCAAACCTCTGTAGCAAGTAGAACTGAGCAAGAAGTTTACACAAAATTTTGTTTGTTACAAGCTGACCAGGCCAAGAAGTATAGGAAAAATTTTCCTTTCCAAAATTTAAGACAAATTGATCTTCATTTTTAGAGTGCTTCCAGTCCTGAATCTTCTCTCTAAGGTCTCTCCAGTTTCAGTAATTAGCGCCCTTGCTTCTATCATAGACCATGATAAATCTATAGTTGTCCAGGTTATTGTTTTATCACACTAGATGCATCAATGAAGACAGACACAAATATAGGCTCTTAAATAAATACAGGCCAAAATTGCATATAGCAGGAAATACATTATCATACCCTGATAATTTCATAGATGATGTAAATAAATTATGTTGAGAACACACAATTGTTAGATCTATATGTATGATGATGGTAAAAATAAGTATGCATCAAATAGAGGAGAACCCCAATTGATATTTGTGTGTGGTTGCTAATGCCGGAGATCAACATTTGCAAAAATGAAGAGTGACGCTTTCTTAACAAAGACAACAAAAGCAAGCCCTAATACAACAAAATATTAGTAACTGTAAGAGTCAGGAACAACTAATTACCTCAGCTGGTTGAAGTGGAATTTTCACAACCAATTGTGCCATACCCCTGGCACCACGAAGTCCGCTCATGCTAAGAACCTGTCATTGATAAAAGGAATGAAAAACACTTGACATGAACATGAGCAATAAGATTAGAATAGATCACATATACTGAATGCAAAATTATGCATTTACTACAGGACTGGAAATTGACTTAGCATGTGGAAAGAAACTAGTCCTAACCACTAATATTTAAAAGGGAAGACAATAAGTTTGGACATTTAATCAAAGAACAAGTTCAATACTTGTACAAGTTTGAAGTCCAAAATAACCATGACCTAATCCTGGTGGAAATGGGGATCTGATCGTATACCTGTTGTAGGTTCAAACACAGCCCTCAAAGGTCATATCAGAGAAAATAAAACCATACCATGGAAATGTTCCACTTCACCTCAGTACTCCTTGAAACTTTCCTACTTCCTCAAAGAAAGCTATCCTTTAAGAGCTCATATGCAATGGAAAACATGCATTCCTAGCTTAAGGAACTTATAAAATCCTCTGTCCTTTTGTATGAAGCCTACTAATACAATTTGAAAAGTCAGCAGCAATTATGCGTGCTACTGTAAATAGTGGTGTTAGTTAGACTTGTGAATGCATGCTGCAATTATGTGGGGAGTTGTATAAAATGGTAGTGACCATTTAGGTCTCCAACATTGTAGTGCCATATTTAAAAGTGGAGTTAGTATGACATGTGCAATAAAGGTGGTCATAGTGTAAACATTATGTTGGTCAGCAGAGCTGGCACACAAGGGAGTCGGTATAAAGCAGGTAGAAGTTGTTGCATTGGTTGGTGAACATTTGGTGTAAAAGTTAGTACAGGCTGAGAAAAACTAGCTTACTTCTCACTTAATAGTTCACTCTGTTATGCATATAAAATGTGCACAAACTGACCTCGTGCTGAAAAAAACATATCAGACTGCTGAGCACCAAGTAAGCAAGAACAAGAGTGGCAAGGAGATAATAGGAATAGCAACAAGTAAAGAGAAGCTTCTGTTGAACCAACTATCGAAGCGGGATTTTTTGAGACCAGAGTTTTTCGCTTCATTCATGAATTTCTAATGTAAACAAGGTTTTGAGGGGTATATCATGTTCCCAGATGCTTAGATCTGCCGATATATTACCAGTTACAGTTTGAGGTGATGATAATGAACTATCTGTTGTGTTGGACTGATGGTTGAAACACTAATCCATCATACTCTGTTTCATATAATTACTGCCTCTGGAACATAACTAACTAAAAGAGAAAACTAAGATATGCATATAAGCATAATGATGAAAAGCAGATCATAAGAACCAAGATGCAGAATGCATCATATAACTTCTCACTCCAACCAACAAAATTAAACTGCTCTTGCATGTCAATATAGATTTCATGCTCTATCTGGTTTAGGTACTGAGAGAATCTTTCTGACCTAGAAACGTGGTCATTGTCAATTGATTCCAATGAAGTGGAATTATATATATTCAATTGTCAACTGTGACATGCTTTACCTTGACTTGCATCCTCAAACTTAAACATAATCTAACTTCATCGGGCATGGCACCTCTGTCTGTCTGCATTGAATAATGAATATGTTAATACTGACAGATGGAAGTGATAAAAAGAGTTATGAAACTGACGAACCTCACTATCCCAGTTATTGAATACGTGGTCATATTAGCACTGCTGAACTAAAAAGTCATTAAAGGAAAAAAAACAAAGAGTTAAGAGAGATCACTACAAGATGGAAGGTAAAGTATATGTAGTACTTTTTTTAGTTTACTTTTATCAGGAATGATTGGTAGAGAATAATTCATTAAAATGACATTATAGTCGAATAAAGGTTCGATCATTATTAATTATATCTAACAAATACAATGATTCACATATCATCAAGAACTATAAGTTCACTTTACACAGCATGGTTTTCCCCATTCACAAAACTTTTTGACAGCACAATAATCATACAGTTTAGGCAGTAAAGCACTTATGATGAACACCTTACGTATGCCTGTACTGGGTGCTTTATCGAGGCATGAAATGCTCATGATTTAAATGTTAAAGCCTAGAGTGGTAGGAGCCTAGACACATGTCATACTTCTTCAGAAAGCCAACTTATACAGATTACTGGGGTCATCAAAGAAATATTCTGTTGCCTCTTTTACCTTTTCTGGGAAGTACTTTTCCTCTTGTTCCCCCCCCCCCCCCCCCCCCCCCCCCCCGCCGCTCCTCCTCCTCCTCTAGAGAGCAGGGTGTTACAGATCAGTAGGAAAGATCTACACATAGCCAATAGATGTTATAAATAGGTGAATATGCTTTTATATAAATGAGCAAACTGAACTCTTAAGTAAGCATAGGATTTTTCTCAGATATGAAATCAGTACAACAACGATTGTCCAGAATATTAAAAAATAATTAAAGAAAAAAAACAGAAGTTGGGAGACTAAAATCCATTTTTTTCTATGAAGCTCCTTTTTGGCCATAGAGATAAATGTAATTGTTCCCTATGAAGAGCCCATCATCTTTCCTCTTTGTTTAGAAATTTTCCCACGGTATTCACAGAGATAAACTGTGGAACCATTAAGGTGGGCCCTGTTACCTGGTTTCATGACATAGCATTTCTTTGGCACAGTTCACTTGCCTGGAATTTGGCACCTAATGAGATTGTGATGTCATGAGTTTATGGAAATTTTCAAATTTGAGTTATGACTGAAGATTTTGAAGGAAAGGCTTGAACGAAGATTCCAAGGATAAAGGAACATAAGGAACAAAAAGAGGAAAAGAAAAAAAAAGTAAAACTGAACATTATCTCATTTTTTTTCCTTAGTAATTTGTCTGAGATCATCACTTCATCCAACTAATAAGTTGCAAAGTAGGAATGTTTATAAGGAGCAATAATGTCATGTTGAGAAATGCCCATTTTGTGTTAAATTTAAGTTATGGAAATAGTAAATGAAAGTTGATATTAGAATTTTGAATTCTTTTATAGTGTCTTTGACGCAGGAGAACAATATGAGAACGGATAAATTCAACTCTCTGTCGACAACCAAAACAAACCTAGTGACAGCTGCTGTCGACAGTCATAACTTGAGTCATGTCAACAGGCTTTTACAGAGAGTCAGGGGTTTGCAGTCTATAGATCACCTATCGACAACATCATTCACCTGTCGATAGTCCTACTGCGTATCAAGCCAATTCTGAGTTTACTTAGGATTTTATTTTGGGTCCAAATTGAACTCTAATTGATTTATCTTTCTTTATTTTGAATTTAAATTTCTTAGATAGATTAGGACTCTTTTAACTCTTTTAGAAATAGGTTATAGTTTCGAAGAAGTAGTATTCTTTTTGTAAGTCTATAAAAGGGCTCTTGTATTCTTTATTTGTAATCATCTTTTATCAAACAATTATTCAATTAAATTGAGTTTCTCTCATTGCTCGTGGATTCGAGTTGCTATCATTTGCTCGTGGATTCGAGTGCTCTCGTGGATTCGAGTGTTGTGTCGTGGATTCGAGTACGTTACTAACTGAAGGTTCCCTTCAGAGTTCGTTGGCGCTAGAACGAGATCTAGTCGGCGTCATTCACTTTCCCGCATCGCATCAAGTGGTATAAGAGCTTCAGCAATTTTCCGACGATGGCAGGAGACGAAGATAGATTGCAAGGCCTTTGCACAAGGATGAGCACTGTTGAAAGGATGGACCGCACCATCAAATCCACTTTGGATCATTTAGACCAAGTGATCGAAAGATGTCCCTCAACATTGATGATCGTAGCTTAACCGATGGTACGTATCGAAGAGGGCATGGTCGTCAATCAAAACAACCACTGTCATATCAACTACCACCACATCATCCACCACCAAGTTATTCTCAACAACATCCTCAATTTAGTGAATTTTTCTATGAGGAATTGCGACGTCTCAGCTATCAACACAATGATGATTATGAAGATGAAGGGATGTTCTATGATAGACAAAGGAGATTCATTAATCATAACCCTAGTAGGAGAAGCGGATTTTCGAACCCTAATAGTAGAGACATGTTTTCTAATTCTATTCCTTCTTTTGATGGGAGTCTTAATATTGAGTCAACCTTACTTTGGATTGATAAAATTGATGAGTTGTTTGACATGGAGTATATTTTCATAGAGGATCAAGTCGAGTTTGTGACCTACAAGCTTAAAGGAAGGCAGTGGCATGGTTATCAATTTCAAAACATATGTATGTACCAAGACAAACCACTATAAGAACGTGGAGACAGATGAAGAGATTTTTACAAGCCCGTAGTCTTGTTTTGGAGGAAGAAGAGATGGAGAATCGACCTCAACCTTTCATGAGGTCTCATCAGTCAAACAAGACAGCGGATAACATCAACGACCACCAGTTGAAGAGCAGTCAACCAAGAGGGATTCATCAAACCTTCAAGCGACTATCAGTATCAGCCAAGTACAATCTCTCGATGAAGTCATGAAGCTTATGCCACTTATTCCTAGTCCAAAAAAGAGCAACCAAACCTCATGCTCGTATGCAATCAAGACGAGTTCCTCGTGGAACCAAAGGAAATAAAGAAAAGTCTTATTTTAGAAGAAGTTTCTCTAATTTCCGAGAAGATAGAACCATCACTGGAGGAGTTCAAAGCAGTTCATGACGAGTTTACAGAAGGATTACCACCCGACATTCAGCATCATGATACATCTATTCGTCATGATTTCGAAAATCCTTTCCTGCAAGAAGAGAATGCTCAAGATGAAAGTTTTCAATTCTTCAAGTTCAAATCACCTACTATTACCACATGGACGTGTAACACCCCATCCTCAGTATACGTACCCATCTATGTGTCCTGATTTTTGGAGCGTATTTTTTATTATTTTATTTTATTTTCTGTTATTTAAATTCTTACTCATATAGCAGTACTGCATGATTTGACCTTTTTGGTATTCATATTTGACCGATTTCAGTTTCAAATATTATTTTTTAATATTCAAGATTTTTCATGATTTTCTGAAATTTTTCAGAATTAAATTGTAAATCTTCAAAACTGGTGTCGACCAGTGTCGCTGACCGACTTTCGGATTTTTAATTTACAAACGGAGTTGAAATTTTAGAAACGGCTTTCACATTATTTCTTAAAATCATATTTCTATCTAAATGAATTTTTGGAGAATTTTTAGAATTTATCAAAAATCCGGCCGACCCGGCATAGACCGGTGTCAACGGTTGACTTCAGGATTTTTATCTTGAAAATGAGATTGAATTTCTGAAAACCGATTTCACCAAAAATCTTAAAATAATATTTCTTATTTTTGAGAATTTTTGGGGACTTTTCGAGATACTTTATTTTTCGAATTTTTCTTGAGTTCCGGTGTTTTCCCAGATACCGGAATTCTATCCGGATATTTTACTTTTTCTCTCTCCTTACCTGACGCGAGATCCACCAACTCTGGGTTCATCAATTAATGCGGAGACTCTCTCCATTCCACATTTAATGCTTTGTTCTTCAAAGAAATCAACTCAGATCAAATCACCCATGCCTTTTTGTCTTTTTCCTGTAAACGCAACTTTTATTTTCCCTGGACGCAAAGTTTTCCACTGCGTCCAGCAATTGCTAGACGCAGGTTTGCAATGGGACGCGACCTTTTGGAAGGGGACGCAGCTTTTGAATGAAAGCTTGTCTCATTCAATGGTATGGAAATATTATATAATTTCTCTCTCTTATATATATAACCACCCCCCTTTATATCTTCTCCTCTCCTTTTCATTTCTTCCTTCCTCCTCCAACAGCAAACGCACCACCCATAAAAACAGCAGCCAAGCCCTTCTTGGCTGGCCACTTTCTCCATTTTTTTCCAACACCAAACTCCACCAACTCCTCCACCATTCTCCCCTCCATCTACTCCTCCATTCCAACTACAACAACAAACCAAAACATCATCTCCATCACCATCTTCTTCCTCTTCTTTTCCACCAAACAACCCATCATCTCCACCAACTTCACCACCATTTCCACCACCACCTACACCACCTAAACCACCACCAAGCACACCATCTTCTTCTCCTCGTCATTCTCTTTCCAACGAACTATAGGTTCGTCCTCCGAAACACAGTTTACAAAACTCCAAAAATTTCTTTTATACTACACTTGCACCACTATCAACCCTCTCTTTTGGGGCCTTGTCTACCAACTCCGGCCAACTCCGGCCGCCGCCGGCGAGGTGCAGCCGACCAACATCTCCTTTCCCTTCTTTTCTTTCCTTCTCTTCTTTCTTTCTTTCCTTCTTTCCTTTGCATTTCTTTCTTTCCATCCTTCTTTCTTTTCCTTCCATTTTCTTTTCTTTTCTTTTCTTTTCTTTTCTAAACCTGCGTCCCTTACTCATTCCTGCGTCTCCCCCTCTCTCTTTCCTGCGTCTCTCTCTCTGCGTCTCCCTCATTTCTCTGTCTCTCTCTCTCCTGTTTTAAAACGCGGAGATCTTTAACGCGATTCTCGCGTTCATATATTAACGCGACGCGGAGCACGTACTCGCGTCTGCGTTCTTCCTGTATTGTAAAACGCGGGTCTCAGACCCCGCGTTTGTGACATCAACGCGGCGCAATCCCCGCGTCTGCGACCCCTGCGTCCTCATTCTCACTTTTTCTGATTCATCCTTCTCCTCCTCTCTTTTTACATATATAATATTGGTTACTTGGACTCCAGAGCTTGGAATTTCTCGGTGTATTTCTTAAAGTTTTAGGCGAGTGTTCTCGTCTTCCTTCAGATTTTCCTGCTTTGTCATGATTGGCTAATATTATGTTACTTCCCTGGCACTCTTGCATGCATCATGCTACTACATAATACTTACCCCGCAATATCATATTGATACCTGACTTTAGATTGTCACATTTACGGGAATCTTGTACTTTCTATCCTGAATTATATACGATGACTTGAAATGACAATACTCATGCACTCTTGAACTCCTGATCTAGTCATGCACTTGTTTTCCCGTAAATTGATAATTACATAATAAATCATAAAAAAGAAACCACTTGAATCGGGTCGGGGGAAACTTGCGGCTATCAATATATGTTCGTGTTTACAGTGGTATTAGGTATGTTGTGCAACTACAATTTCCGGTCTGACCTGAGGGCCTCCAGGCGACCGAGGGGAGCGCTGGCTCCCTCCTTCCTGGTACCATCTTGATAAGGGCATTCTATAAGACCCTCCTGTACGCCTTGCGGCAGGTTCCGTCCTCCAGCAACGGAACAATCCTGGGCCGTGGTCCCGGGTATGCACGGGACCCACTGTAAACATTGTTCGTTGATACCCCGTTGGTTTCCAATAACAGCCTCGATTTACTCATATGTGGATGTATGTGTACTGGGACGCTATTACACATACCTAGACATACGGGTAGAACGAGTAATAAGTATAAATAATGAAAATGGCAGCAATAGATTTATTCAGGCCTTATCACTTTCATCTTATGCCTCATTTTCTTGCTTACTGTACATGTACTCTCGACACAGTTATTGATGCTCAATATTGTTTTGATCATATCAGCACACATATACCTATCTCTACACGATATTTGGCATTCACCTGTCTATTTGTTAAGGAGTTTCTGACTCCCCTGAACTTGCATGTTCAGGTTCTGAAGCTTGGACTGAAGCGGAGCCCTCCACTGAAGATCAAGCCTATCTCTCAGAGCAAGCCGACTTGTCCTAGCTCCTTCTGTTCCTGAACCTTCCTGCTAGCTCGGGGATCTCCTTTTCAGCCCGTGAGCACCTTTTGCTGTACAAATTGTAAATTTTCACTTTTGTACCTTGCTGTGATATAATGTACATGTACCAGTATATCACGCTCTGTAATAACTTTGTAATCCTTATGTTGGAATGTATATTGCCACGTGCTTCCGTACTCTGATTCTTATTTGTACTGATGCTTAGCGTATATACGTGAGGGTTTTTCTGACCTGCGTATATACGTCGCAGTAGCGTCCCCGTACCCACCGGATCGGGGCGTTACAGGTTGGTATCAGAGCCCAGGCTCTCACACCTACAGTACAACCTAATTGCAAATTAATGGGATCTTAATTTGCAGTTGGAATTCATGAGTTTCGGTTATACATTCCAACTACAATATACAAAGTTATCCATTCCTTTTTGATAATCCTTCCCCTGATTCCTAAAGTCCATCTATCAGAGAGCGAGAGCGAGACAGAGAGAGAGAGAGAGCTGCGAGTGAGAGAGAGCAGAGAGGGAGAGCGGCGACTCTCAGTGTGAGAGCAGAGGGAGGGTTGGAGGGTGAGAGAGACCGAGAGAGCAGGCTGCGAGCCTACGATTGAGCGCTCAGAAGCAAAAAAAAAAAGATTAACAGCGATCGAGTGAGAGATTGAGAGAGAGAGAACCTTCGAGGCTTGGCTTGGATGAAGTAGGAAGCTCGCCGACGAGGATCTGGGCTTCCGCCGCCGTGGAGAGCTGCGAGCCTGCGATTGATCGCCTTCTTTTTCTCTGGACGAAGGCGAATCGTGCGCGGGGAGAGAGAGAGATCGAAATGAGAGGGGGTTGAGAATTAGGGCTTGATTAAGGGGGGTTAATGGGTTTAGGTCTGGGCCGTCTGGCCCAATGGTGGGTTTTACCCGACCCAGAATCAAAAAAAAAAACCCTTTCAATGTCGGCCGACACGGAGTCGGCCGACATTTCCGAAATCGGCCGAAATATCGGCCGATTTTTGGCAATTTCGAAATTCGAAATTGAAATTGCATGTCGTGTCGGCCACTCCTTGAAACCGAAATTTCGGCCGAAATTTCGAAATTTCGGCCGACATTTGGAACATTGGTGATAATTCATTGAAGAATTCTTTAATCTACTAATTAACAACAAAATGAATAATAAATAAGAGAATTAGATTTTTCAGGGAAGGAGGCATGTCAAAGAAGTCATTGATAGAGTAGAATGAATCCCTCTTGGTGCACAAGGATAATTGCTCCTCTACTCATATGTAATCGCCGCCACAATCTTGAGCACATGTGCGAAGACCAATAAGAGTACTTCAAACAAATGAAAGATCTTAATCATCAAACACTTGGTTTTAAAAACTGAAGGCAAATGATTTGGATTCTTGGAACTTCATATTTTCTTCTTGAGTTGATAATCAATTGCAAACCTTGAATTGATCCTCCAACGCACTGCCAAATTCTGAGTTACACCCAAAGCATACTTCTGGGCAACCCCCAAATAACATAAATATAAAGGTGAGGGAGTTTCGTAGAGCACAATAGCCCTTGAGTACCAAACATCAGAACATGGTTATGGTTTGTTCTTTGATGTCCACAAGTAGGTTCATGTAATCTACTTACAAGGCAAATGAAATTACATAACCAAGCTTTAAGAACTCAGTTTTGTTCTCCCTTTATAGTTTTTATGGTTCTGGCTATCTTGTTCTAAGTTTCATTTCAAACATGGTAGCAAACTTTAGGAGCTATTCATGAATAAAAAACACTATTACATCAAGTTGTCATCTGCTGAAAGATGAAAACTGATGTCGATCCCAAGGGCTCTCTTTGAAAGCAAGCTAGATATTGATCCTGTAGGGTGGTCTTTGCAAATTGACGACAGAAGACTTGATCGGTAATCCTTGTTGCATGGAGTATGGGATACCAATTACTTTATATAATCAGATCCTTAGTCATTTGTCACGTGTCACATGCAATATAGGACACTAGCTGGGGGAGAATCAAATCCCTAGTCACTTGTCGAGTATTGCGTGTAGTACGGGATACCAACTGGTATAGAATAAGTCCCTAATCACTTGTTATGTATCGGGTGCAACACAAGATACTAGCTAACGGAAAATCAAATTTCTGTCACTCGTTTGCATCACGTGTATTATAGATACCAACTAAAGCAGAATTAGATTCTTAATCACCTGTCATGTGTCACGGGAAGTATGAATACCAAATGGTAGAGAATTAGATCTATACGTGTCATGTGCAGTACGTACCAGCTAGTGTAGAACAGATATGTAATTTTCTATCACGTGTCACCTATAATATGAGGTACTTGGCTAAAGACATCTTGAGTTGAATCTAATATGGAGAGGTACCTAGGTTTGCAGAGGGAGCAAGTGCAAATCAAGGTTGACTTGGTTGTAAAGAGCGACAAGGATCAAAAATGGCTAGTAGTGAGGGTTAGATATACGTTCAAAGATAAAATGTATCAAGTATAAACCAGAGAAGGCAGAAAAGAAACATTAGAACAGAGATATTGTGGTTGAAATGCTTAGAATAGACCGTAGTCAGCACATGGCTAGAGCTTGGATGGAGTTTTGTGGGTAGGAGGGGGTATGACCTAGTGGACCACAAGAGCAAATAGTACGTGGCCTAGTTAGTAGCATGGCCAGAAGGGGCATGAAAGAGAGCTCTGGTCACGCGAGAAGAGAGGGTGTTGCCTACAGTCGTGCGGGTCAAAGCGCATATGGTGCAATTAGTCGCATGGGCTGTAAATGGTGTGGCCAAGTTCTCAGGGCTAGCGTGCATGGTCCAGTCACTAGCGTTGGCTAGAGTGTGTGCGACTGAGTTGGTTGAGCGGGCCACAAGATGTAACTTTCACCTATCACGTGTATGCCTGAGGCGCTCGTGGTGCAGTAGGTTGGGTGGCTTCCAATGGTCATGACCATAATTTGCAAGACTGAGAAGCTCATGGCTAGATCACATGCACGAGCCTGGGAGATCATGGATGAGGCAAATTCAAGGGATCGCATTGCTTGTGGCCGGAAAATTCACAAGCCATAATGCTCGTGGTCAGCAACAAGATCTAGACGATGCAAGCATCTATGGAGCTCAACGAGGACGTCGTGGGTCATGTCAATTCATGATTTTGCAGGCCTTAGCGCTCGTGGCCGGGAGAAAGAACTAGGTGACGCGGGTGTCAATGGAGTTGAATGAGTACACAATGGGTCAATGCGAAGTGACATTAGTTTTATGATTTCCAAACATCACCATCGTGGATTGATCAGAAAGATTTGATCACCTGAAATCATGAAGTCCCAATATGAAGTCGCGACTGTACTCTTACTCGAATTGTGTTGTTGCAGATCTTGAGATGAAGTGTGGACTGTGGAAGTCACAACGCGGTGGTTGAGGAAGGTCAAGGAGAAAACTTTGATGATGTACAATACAAAGAGTGACCGACGCTAGGGGCACGTAATGAGCGCGTCCCACCTTGTTACTGTGTGAGAACGATGATCAGAAAGAAAAAAAATTGATGACAAGTATAATAAAGGGATAACTCTCATAGCATATTAGTTTAATGGACGAATTGAATTGTTTTATCACTGATGAGGACAATGCCCAAAAATATATAGATGCATCGTTACATAATTTGGAAACTTAGGAATAATAGAATGTCCAAAATAAGATAAATCCTAATTGAAATAGTATTCTAGTCCTAAATCCAGTGTTGTCGAGGCGCAAAGAGCATTTCAAGGCGCAAAGAGCCTAATGTGTGTGAGGCGTAAAGCGCAAGCGACCCGCAACGCCTCACTTTAGTGAGGCGCAACTGTTATTTCATTTTTGTTAATTTGAAAGATTATGAAATCAAAGATAAAATCACAACATACACAACAAATAACAAGTTAATTAAAAATATTAATAAAAATAAGAGAAATGTGCATAGTAACATCAACAAAAGCCAGTAAAAGATTAACATTTTGAGGGAGAAGAAACAATAACAGTTCAACTAGTAGCAACTAAAGGAGCAACAACACCAACAACAATGAGAGAGAAAATGGAGAGGAGGAGAAGAGGAAACTTAGTTCATATTGAATGCGCACCTAAATACGCTTAAGGCTCGCCTTGCGCTTCACGCGAGACGCAAACGACGCATGTGCTTTGCTGCGCCTCGCATGGGCTGCGGGGCGCACGCATGCGCCTCGCTTCGCCTCGCGCCTCAGGCGTGCGCCTCGCTTCGCCTTTAACAACACTGCCTAAATCCATTAGTATTTCTTAACATGCATACTAAGGTAGAAGCAAAACTAAGTATTAAGTAAATTGGACCACGATGGTCTTTGCTCCATTCCAAAACTTTAAAGAGCTATGCTACTTCTGGAGATTACATTTATTTTGCATAGATATTATATGTATAATTATACCGTACTAATAGATTTTCCATGTGCATTGCTACAAAACCAAAATTTGTACATCCGTTATCACATTTAGTAGGATAAAAGCTTAATTTTTTTGCACGCACAAAATAAAAAGTCCTCCAAATGGAACCATTTGCATAGCATTCCAATCTACCTAAAAAAAAAAAAAAAAATTAAAATTTTCAATACACATTCTTCAAATTTTCCTCTGGCGTAAACACACTTATGAGTATAGTTTTTCTAATGCACGTGCATTTCACCTACAGCGTCTAGTAGTAATTAAGAAAGCGATAAATTTTCGCATTATTAATTAACCTTTTCTGCAAAATTTCAAAAATTCTAAAGATAAGAGCAAATTCGAGAAAAGCACAAGACCAAAGCAAGTAAATGATGTCAGCCAAAAAAAAAAAAAAAAGTAAGAAAACAAGGGATCCGCTCACCACTGTCGCCGGGTTCCGGTCCTCCGCCGCCGAGCTGAACCCTAGAGGAAACCCTAACCCTCCTCCGGTCGCGGGGTCCACAGGATCTGCTCGAAGAAATCAACACCAAAAGTTGGCGGAAGCTAGCTGAGGGTTCGCCGCGACGGGAGAGATTGGCGTCGTGCCCCGCCGGAAGAGCACCCTTAACGACCTCCAAAGCGGAGCATCAGCCGGGGAGGTCTTTTCTGAAATTTGGAAAAGTTGGAGGGGCCTTTTTGCGGAGATTTTGGTGCTTCTACACTCGCGCTCGCAGTAGCTTGCTGTTCCTTTTCTCTTCTTTTATCTTTTTTTTGTCTCATCTGCCCTCGACTCTCGCGCTCTAAATAATATAAGAAGAAAGAATGGAAGTGATATTCTCACCCCACAAGTTTCAACTCCTTCCCTCTTTTCTGTAGGGTTTTTTAGCACATAGGTCCCTAAAAAGTTTATACTTGAATATTATCTCTAATAATAATAAACTAACTCATTAAGAGTTTCTCAAGTCAAAGGCATCCAAATAGTAAGAATATTCCGTTAAATACTAACTACTATAAAATAATGGACTGAAATGCCCTTTTCTCAACCTCAAGTTTCTCGGTGCTCTCCCATCATGGTTATTTCTCTCATTCGTTACTCCCTCTATCTCTCCTAACAAAAGCCTCCCTCCCTACTTTTTGCTGACCCATCCCTCTCTCGGTGCGGTTCATGTGTGTGAGCCACACACACACATACATGACATGTGGCAATGCTGTCGGTTGTCTAACATAGACATTAGACACTGTCAAATGCGCAGAAAAAACCGGTTCAAATAGTGAAAAAACCCGGTTCATCTCTAATCCCTAAAACTCCCTCAAATCCTCTTCTCTGCAATTTCTTTTGCATGTCCCTTCGTCTCCCTACAAACCCAATTCATTTCTTCATCTCTTCATCTCCTCTAAAAAAATACTTGCTCCTCTTCCAGGCAATGGATCTAGCATCGACGTCGAGTCTTATTGGGTGATCGGTGACTAGTGTCGGCTAGTTGGGTACATGCTTGCTGCCTTTCTCTTCATCTCCTCTATAAACTCTCTTCATCTCTTCATCTCCTCTAAAAAGATGGCTGCTTCTCTTCCAGGTGGTTGCAGTGGCGTCGGCGTCGAGCCTCAGTGGGTGACCGGAGACGATGAATTAAGTACATGTGTATTGAAGCTTTCAAGTTTTTGTTGATTTTTTTTTTAGATATATTGGGGGGGACCCATTAAGCTCCTTGTAAGCATTATGGAAGAGTTTGTTGAGTTTTTTTTTTTCTTTGTTTTTTGTGTGTAAATAATCTCTTTGGTGATGAGAGAGAGGTACAAAGAGCGTGATCACAGTATTGAGTTTTTTTTTTTTTTAGTGAGAAAATTTTTCAATTTCTGAAGAGATTCTCTCTGTTTTGCTATTTGTTTTACTTGATTTGAATGTTATTGTTAGTAGAGGAAAAAATTGGACAAATGTACTGGTGAGTATGAAGAATGAGGGAAAAACTATTTGTATCACTTTTTCTCTCCTTTTTTACTTTTTCTTTTTACATTGCAGGCCTGAGCTGTTGAAAAAAAGTAAGGGAAGAAATCTTTGAACACATGAGAGGTGTAGATAGGAGAATTCACAATATCCCTCTGTGTTTTCATGTAGTTTTTAATGAAACAAAAAAATAGACTCTCGATGAACGAGAGAAAGTACATCACACAAAAGCAATATGTTATGCTGAAGAATTTAAACTCCTTTCATCTCAAAGCAGCAAAACACTACAATTCAAGAAATTGATTCACATGAGAACAAAGTTTCATGATTCTTTATATCATTTTGCCATTCTAGAAACCCAAAAAGCAAGAAAACAATCTGTATGTTTTGATAAAATGTAGCTCATCATACTTAATATTTCCATTACTCCTTGTTTCAGAACAAAAGACTAGAGCAGGGATACAAATTAGTCAGCAAAATTTTCTCAACACATGGAGAGAGACCTACTACATTTAAGAAATTCAAACATTGTCCAACACAAAATTTTTCCCTAAAAAATAGATTAAAAAGTTTAGAATTTCATTTCTTGTTGGCATAATTTGTTTGGAGCCAGCTTGATATCCTTGCAATTCTTCTTGGAGATTGATATTCCTGCATATAATTCGAAGAAAAGGCTAATAAGTAATGGTTCTTCTTTTTATAATATACAAAGAGAATTTTAAGCATAATCAGAATAGTCTTTACGAGTTCGGTTCATGTGTGTGAGCCACACACACATACAATAAGAGGGCCAATCACACATTGGCACGTGTATTGATCCTCTTATAATATGTTATGTGTGCGGGCCTCACACACATATTATAAGAGTTTCAATCCACGTGTCAACACGCAATTGGTCCTCTTATTGTATGTGTGTGTGGCTCAAATTCCCTTTTAAAAGCTATATAACTCCGTGCCTCTTCCATATACAGGAAATAAAATTTCTTTACTCATCATAAAACATCTCTAATTCTCAAACACAGCAGCTCAAAAACATAGAAAATATTATTCATCAACTTTAGAGATAGAATTACGTGATGTAATTGAGTAGCGTGTTGCAGATCAATTTGAGAGTTGCTTAAAGTTGGTAAACTATGCTCCAAATTAAGAAAAGAGGATGCAGAAACTGATCCAAATTGATTATTAGGAAGAATAAAGGGAATATTACATTGACAATTTGAATGTGTGAATCGCTGCATAATATTAAAATAAAAATTAATTCACAAGTACTTAATATAATAACTTCCAAATATATCACTAATCAAATTTTACCTGAACGAAGTGATTTTGCGAAATGTTAAGACTATGTTGCGCATTATCTGATTGAGTAATGGAAGTTTCATCACGATCTTCTCCTAAAACAAAAAAAATTCCATGATTAGTAAAAGTAGAAAGAAAAATATAGATATTGAAAAAATATAGATGTTTTTAAGTGCATGCATGCTCATTTCATTTCAAACCTTTGCTCTTCTGTTTCTTTTTCTTCCCATTCAGCACACGTTTTGGTTGACGGAATCGTCCAACTCTTTTCTTCTTCTTAATTCCAGTTATCACGATGGAAGTTGTCGGAAAAATTGTTTTGGTACTGAGACCGTAATCATAGCCTTCATTTTGCTCAGAGTCCATGCCTACATTTTGTAGATGATACTCCACTTGATCACTATGGTCGCAGCTGACTATGATATAGTCACAGTCTTAAAAAATTATATATTTTCAGTGTAATTAGGACTGAGACTGTAGTCGCAGTCCTCAGAAAAAGACTACGACTATGCTAGCAGTCCTCAGAAAACACTGCTACCATGGTAGCAGTTCTCAAAAAAATACCGCGACTTGATCACAGTCCTCACAAAAAATTGTGATCATGATAGCGGCGCTTAAAATTGTGGCTGAAATTAAGCCACGTTGTGCCAGCTGAGAGAGTCTCTCTCAGCTGGCGGCTGAGGTATAGATCGGCACTTCAATGTGGTCGCAACTTACTGCAACATGGTCGCACTCCATTGTGACATGGTCGCAGTCCTAAAAAAATTATATATTTTCAGTGTAATTAAGACTGTGATCATGCTAGCAGTCCTACGAAAAAAAACCGTGACCTTGATCGCAGTCCTTAGAAAAGACTGCGACCATGGCAACAGTTTTCATAAAAATACTGTGACTTAATCACAGTCCTCATAAAAAACTGCGAGCATGGTACTAGTACCTGAAATTGTGGTTGAAATTCAGCCACGTTACGCCAGCTGAGAGAGCCTCTCTCAGCTGGCGGCTGAGGTACAGATTCCTCTCTCTCTCTCTATATATATATATATATATATATAATATATATATAGAGAGAGAGAGAGAGAGAGAGATAGACTTGTATCCTTTCAAAAGGATTTGATCCCGGATCCTTCCCACTCAAATTCAACCCTCCAACATTCGAATACAAGATCCACTCCGTTGAAGTTCATCTATACTATTTCAAGTATCTATAAACCAAAAATCAAGTGTTTTAAATACTTTTTGCTCATCCATCAAGTAGGGGAAAAACGGACGGCCTAAATAGTGAGTTGGTTAGTTTAACGGTGTAGAACATGTGAAATCTAACAAAAATTAGTTTATAGGGGTTTTTAAATGTTTAGATCATAATGAAATGGCCGGATCCAGAATTTGTATGTCTAAAGACATAGATCTAACTAACTCACTACTTTCGGCCGTCCATTTTGCGTCGCTTGATGGATGGGCAAAAAGTATTTAAAACACTTGATTTTTGGTTTATAGATACTTGGAATAGTATAGATCAACTTCAACGGAGTGGATCTTGTATTCGAATGTTGGAGGGTTGAATTTGAGTGGGAAGGATCCGGGATCAAATCCTTTTGAAAGGATACAAGTCTATATATATATATATATATATATATATAATATATAATATATATTATATATATATATATATATATATATATATATATATATATAGAAAAATGTATATCAGCCCGCGGGCTGAGAGTACTCTCTCAGCCTGCGGTGACGTGGCTCAATTTGTCACCTCACTGACTTGCGGCCCGCTTTTAGGTAGAAGTTAAATTACCAAATACCCCTTATGATAACTTTTCCTTATTGTTTATTATTATTTTTCCCCCCTTTTATTTTTGCCGCTCTTTTCAGATCAATTTTTTCAGCCTGCGATAAAATTCTACTTTATAGTTTAATTTTTTTGTATATAATGTAGTCAGGGTCTTTGGTCGCATTGTACATTTAAACTGCGACCTTAGTCAAAGTCTTTGGTCGCAGTGTACATGGTTAAATTCGACCAAGGTCGCAGTGTTGTTATTGATAAAGATGGCCAGGAACTGCAATCTAGGGTTGCATTACATGGACTGCGACTTTGGTCGCAGTACGTTAAGTAATTAATTTTTTTGTATATAATGTAGTCAAAGTCTTTGGTCGCATTGTACATTTAAACTGCGACCTTAGTCAAAGTCTTTTGGTCGCAGTGTACATGGTTAAATGCGACCAAGGTCGCAGTGTTGTTATTGATAAAGATGGCCAGCAACTGCAATCTAGGGTTGCATTACATGGACTGCGACTTTGGTCGCAGTACGTTAAGTAAGTGTTATTTTATTAAGTGTTGTTTTTGGATTAAGTCATTTTTTGAATCTAAATGAAAAATGAAAAGTTGTCTGTTGTCTGATGCGACTTGGAGTCACTCCGTGAGACGCGACCTGTCATAAAGATTTTATGAGATCTTTTAACGTCAAGTCTACTTTGACGAACCCCGCACCATTCGTTGTTTCCCGAAGCGGTTGTCCACGCGTCGGCTCTTCATTGGGTTTAGGCGTTAATGTCTTTTAATGTCAAACCGGCGCTGGCGGTTGGAGACCATTAATGCCGACGATTCTGATTAATGAACCATTAATTATGGTTATTATGGGCTGCCTATAAATAGGACTCACCCTCTCCCTTTAACAGCCCATAATTAGACTGTTTTCTTTCGAGAGCAATTGCTCTGAGAATTTTCGCCTTCTTCAGAGTCTCTAATAGGGGCCTGCCTCCATGGATGAAGATGACCCTACGGACGAACTTGATCGATGTTCGTCCACAAGGGAAGAAGTCATAGACCTCATCGTCCACAAGGGAAGAAGTCATGGTCCTCGTCGTTCACAAGGGAAGAAGTCATGATCCCTGACGAGGACTTAAGCCTCACCGAGATCTGCTCTGACTTGATGCACCAGTCAAGCTTGCTGGTAACGGATGGTCAGAGTGGGTATGGCGGCGGGGATGTGGTGGATATAGTGGTGGGTAGCATACCTTGTGAGGTCTCACTCTCCCTCTCTTACCCTAAAAGTGACATCGAGGAAACTCCATGCTCACTGGATAACCTTCTGGTGAAGAGATGTTCATCAACGAAAAATCGTATCCCGGCACTTTGGAGGGTCAGTTGGAATCGGAGGATTCTGCTGCCACCAGACCTCAAGAAGAAGATTGCTCTTAGTCAACAAGGGCTCTTTTGATGTTTAGTCTTCTTGGCTACTTTGATGTTTAGTCTTCTTTGTACTGCTATATTGTAACACTCAATCTTATTGTATAACAAAGCGTTTTGTATCATTTTCACATGCCTGAAGATAAATGTCTGGACATAAATAAAAGACCTCAATAACACCACTGCTCTTAGTCAACAAGGGATCTTTTTGATGTTTCGTCTTCTTTGTACTGCTATATTGTAACACTCAATCTTATTGTATAAGAGATCGTTTTTGTATCATTTGCACATGCCTGGAGATAAATGCCTGGACATAAATAAAAAGCATATTTGTTTTTTTAATAAACTACGAAATTGGTCGCAGCCATGCATTGCAAACTAAACAACTATGACCATAGATGACACTGCGACCAAGGTCGCATAAGATACATTGCAAACAGTAAGTACTGCGACCAGGGTCGACACTGTGACCAAAGACTGCGACTAAGCAACTGCTGCGGTGACGTGTCACCTCGTCGCAGTGTTGTTGTTTACCTCGTCGCAGTGTTGTTGTTGATTAAGACTAAAGACCAGCAATAGCGACCAAGATTGCAGATTATTTTTTTAAGACTGCGGCCATCAACTGCGACCAATGTCGCAGTGTTGTTGTTGATTATTTATAAAGACCACCAACTGCGACCAAGGTCGCAGTGATGTTGTTGATTAAGAGTAAAGACCAGCAACTGCGACCAAGGTCGCTGTGTATTTTATTAAGACTAAACACCAACAACTGCGATCAAGGTCGCAGTTTATTTTATTAAGACTACGGTCGTTTATTTTATTAAGACTACGATCAGAAACTGCGACCAAGGTAGCAGTGTTGTTGTTGATTAAGACTAAAGTCCAGCAACTGCGACCAAGGTCGCAATGTATTTATTAAGTCTGCGTCCAGCAACTGCAACCAATGTCGCAACCTTTCATTTTAAAAATTTATAAGGGTGAAGTAATATAATTATTAACTGCGTCCATGGTCGCAATATATTCGTTTAGCGTAAAATTTTTAAAATGAAGGTTTGTAACAATTGTACAGCATTTTTCAACCAAGACATAGTAGTAAAATGTAATTCACACAATTAACTTTAAAAAACAGATTTATATATATTTAAAAAAAACAAAATACAATTTTTAAACTTCTAATCCTCGTCATCACCATCGTAATGAGAAAGAAGTTTGCGACTTTGGTCGCAGTACTGAAGGAGGTCGCATTGCTATACGATAGCATGTTTCCTCCGGTATTCTTTATTCTGTATTAAGTATGCGACCATGGAATATTTTTTTTACTTTTCAATGTTAGAAGTCGCCGTCGTCATATAAAAGGGGTATTTTTGTCAATTTGTTTCACGATTGTTTAGGCGGGATTTTTTTGATTTTTTTTGGCGCCCACACTCTGCGACCGATGTGTGGCATATATTCAGCCACGTCCAGCAGGCTGAGAAACTCTCTCAGCCTGCAGGCTGAGGTACAGTAAGCCCATATATATATATATATATATATATATATATATAATATATATATATATATATATATATATATATATATATATATGCAAGCCTTCATGAAGGATAGCACATAATTATTTTTTGAGAAAACAGAGCACATCAGAAAATCATGATGCCTTGGATTAGAAAAGAGCCAAGAGGTTTGCAAACTAGGGTTGTAAATGGAACCGAAAATCTAATAACTTAATCCGACCGTACATATTTAATGGTTTGGATTTAAAAAATTAGACCTGAATTCTTATCGAGTCTGATTCGGGCATGACACTTTAAAACTCGAAACTCGATAATAAACCTGAAAAGAAAATAAATGTTATAAAATGAAATTCACCATCATACATTTCACTATATATATTCAAATTGATAAAATTATATAAATATGAACTTAATAATATTATTATTGAAAAAAATGTAGGTTTTCAATTTACATCTAATAAAATTGAAATTCACTTTAAAAAAATAACTTTAATTGAAAGTTAAATATAACTATTTAGAATCCAAATCCGACCCGAACCCGATAAGAAATAAGAGATTCCAATCCGAGCCTGAATCTGAATTCCTTATCAGGTACGGTTTCGGATATGGCATAGATCCGACCCGTTTACACCGCTAATGCAAACTAAACACATCAAAATAAAAAAAAGGGTGAAAATTTCTGATTAAAATTTGCAATCTAAACTCAAAAATCTAAGACTTTGGATGTCACCCTTTGTTGCCATCTTAGATTGTTATCATCATCTAGATTGAGATTGGTTGCTAGGAACACGTCCTCGTCATCAAAAATGTCCCGAAGTCAGAATTGAAATCATCATGGTCAGCACATAGGTTTAACTTGTGAGATTCAGATTGCTGGAGACTAACATCAAAATAATAATTTGCTACAGATTAATATCAAATATGAAATTTCGTTAAGGACTTAAATCCTAAAAAAATCTTTCGGCAGGTCATTTGGGAGTGAAGCATCAATATGTGGGAGTGACGTTAAAATGTATCTATTTGTTTCAAATTTTCTTTTCCATTTCCTTTATTTTCATTTTTTTTTTTGTTTTCTATAATAAAATATGCGGCTAGGCAGGATGGTGGCATAAAAAGCAATTCTGTTTGTTAGTCAGAACAAAAACATTATTGATAAGAAAAAGGCACAATGGAATGAATGTCTCGCTCAAGCACTGACTCGACACAAGCGCACTGACTTGAATCGCGGAATACTCCCTGCTTCTTACAACTTAACTCGCTTGCTTTCTTTTCTCTCTCGGTACTCTCTCTTGTTTTAGGGCGTCTGGCGGTGCTAAGAGGGGACGAACATCGAAGTGTGAGATCAAGCAATGCCCAATGAGTTTGCCTTACACGGTTAGATTGAGAGGTCTCACGTTCATGACCGGGTTACCGTTTTTTATTAAAGAACTAGTTCGGCTCGCATCCACTCAAGTTAGACCTGAATGTTGCATGCAATGCCATGTAGTTTTCATATTTAAACCTTTTCTTTTCGAACAAATATTTTGAATGTTATAGTTGTAACAATGGAGTGGATCTGCACACTTGATAGATCTACTTTGAATTGGAAGCTAAGATGACAAGAAATTTATGAGATTGGGGCATTTTGAAAACCAATCCAAACCTAACTTGATGAGGCTTAATCTAAGTGGCTCATTTTGGACTGTTGTTGAGTTGGGTTGTCCAAGATGAAAACTTGGAGGAGAAAATGGACACATGAACTTTTCACACATTAAAGGACTCATTTTGGAGCAAAATGTTCCCTCAACTCTTTGTTTCTGGAAACACAAGATAGGATTTTATGTGCTACCAGAGCCCCTGATCATGCTGTCCCTTTCTCTGCATGTTGTCAAGTGAGAGTCCCAACTGTTGTTGTTTCTTTTCTGTTTTGTCACTTGTTGGTTAATAGTATTTAGCCTGAGCTCTCAATTTATTTAAAGAAGGCAATAAATCCTTACTCAATATGGGGGGAGTTTTAGTTGACAAGGCTTGATTGCTTTATGATATTGTCTTGCTGCAAAAATGTTTGAGCAACATCAGCCAGTGCATCACTGACAGTGGAAGCTGCACAGGAACCTGCTTGCTTGCAAGGGAGAATTCACATCAACAAGAATACTCATCGAAAAGGGTTACAAGTACGAGTATTCTTGTAATTGGTATAATTCACATCAGCAGGTATTTCTGATTCTTCGTAACAGAAGATCAGGTGGCTGAAAATTTTACTCGAATGAGAAAACATAACAATCTTCAAGTTCAAGTCATAAATCGAGTTCATCACAGTCTAGCACTTACATTCACATACTGTGGTATCACATGAACCTATAGAGATGGAAGGCCAATGCCTGCTTCTCTCTACATACTAGAATCACTATGTATATGTTAGTTACTGTCTACCCAAACTGCTGTTACCGAATGCAGGATCATTTACCAATGCCGTATCAAGTAAAATACAACAATACTGATACCGACTATTTAGCAATAAACCAAGTATGTTTTGTAAATCTTTTCTGGTAAACTGAAGCGTATCTAATTAGTGCAAACAGTGGCATGAATACAATTTTATGTGAGATATTAATAAAATGAAACTTTATAAAATCTGTACAGAAACCTCACCTTTGTTTTTGAGGCTAGGTCAACCAAATCATACAGCGAATAAACTTATACATGTATTGTGATTAAGTGCAACATCACTTTAAATCTTTTATAATATCTTCGTGCTTGACGGTGAAGTCCCATAGCTCTCCATACTTCTCATTGAAGTCCCAAATATCCATAGTGTTGTAGGCAGAAATCAACTTGTCTCGAGCTCCTCTCTCCATGTTGTAAATCTGAGGCTCAAAATTATGGGGTTTATCGGGTTTTCCCATCTCGATCGCACAGAAGAAGACAACGAAAACAGCTGCCCCGATGTACAAATATTCACCCTACAAGAATGATGGTTGGACAAGTGATATCCATCAATAGTAAGAGATTATCAACAGACAACTTGGTAGTCATTTATATTGTGCCATAGAAGCGTAAGCCATTCCAACACCAAAACCTCACAATCTTTGCTGTCTATCTAGATACTTGCAACGAATGATGCTGTGAGCTGACAGGGCTTTAATTTAGTTGAAAGATAAATAAGGTAAACGTCCTTAATTGCGAATTGACGTTTTAGGTTTCATGAATGCTACTTTTCTCTATGGTATAGTTGACGTGGATAATTAGTATTACTCTGATGTCAAGTCACAACTGATTATGGAAAATTGTTTGAAACTTACTAGGAGCTTTCTTGGCTTTCTCAGGCTCCATAGCCTACCCTATTTTCTTCAGGGAGATAGCCTGGATGGTTACAATGACAATAGCATTATTATAGGTAGCAGTTGAATGATCAGGCAATCATTTTTTATATAAAAGTAATCCATATTAGTGCTGAGTTTAGCACAAATACACATAACAAAATGTTTTAACATATGAGAAATGTCTTAAAGATGAAGTTTCACTGGATAAAGAAAAAATGAGAACCAATCAACCAAACAGAGTGTTTTGACGTGGGTCAATAAGCTTGAATATGCATGCAATTTTTTTTGAAGAAGTGATGCATGATTGTATCGAACTGTGTGTGCATGAAAATTAGTTTCCTAAGGCAAATTGCTGGAAAAAAGGAAGGGAATCTTAATGCTTCAACTCATAGTTGAGCATACAAACGTAAGAATTATTGTGTCCCCTCAAAATTACAGGGTCTTTAACATCTATCCTTAGTAGACAAATTCAAATGCTAAGATATCTTAAATCTTAAAAATGCAATAGCACACACTAAGCTATAAAAAATTTTGTACAGATAAACATCATAATCTGAGGAAAATACAGTGAATAATTACTTCTATATTGAATTTTTCTTTTCTTATTTAATTTCAGCATTGCACTGAAAGCCAGAGATTGTTATTGACTGCATAGAGGAAGGTGATGGGAGAGGATTTAAGAAAGGAGGAGAAAAATGAAATTCTACTTTCATTTTCACTTTGGGTTTGTTTGGATTCAAGGAATCCTAGTGAAGTGAGGAAGTAGGAAGTAAGATTTATTTCCTTTAGGAAAAAGGGAAATGAGTAGTAAGTTTTCCGGTGTTTGGATGGTTGTTGAGAAGTGTGATTTGGAAAATGTTTTGTCCTTTCCGGTGTTTGGATGGTAATGAAAAGTGGAAGTGGAAAAGTTAGTTCCTGTTTCCATTGTTTGGATGGAATGGAAAAGTTGATGTGAAAAAGTGTATTTACTTTTCTGTTGTTTGGATGTGTTGAGATTTGTGAAGTGTATGATAAATTGAAATTTTCTTTTTCCTGGATAATGATTAGAAATACATTGAGAAACTCGTTGTTGTTTGTTTTTCTATAGAAATTTAGGTAATTTGCATTTTATTATTTCATCCATGCACCAACTCATAGTCCTGTAAATTGACGAATGTTCATGTTTTGTTTTCTGCATTGTTTTTTTTTTTCAAAACACCATATTTAAACATGGAATTAATCTTGAAGGCCTTCCAGAATAAATCCCCCACAAATGTACTAGAACTTTTATTAAATTCAGTAGTACAAATTTTAAAACCATCTCTTTGAATAACCGGACGATATCCATAATAAACCCAGTAATACATAATTGCTACGTTGAGTCTTTTCTTGTAAAAATGCAACAATATCATTATTCCTTCAAAAAATAATACACCATCTCTAATGTTTATTACAACTGATAATTTGAACAATTAAAGAAAATTAAAAAATACACAAGTATTGGCGTTGGCATATGTGGTTGCGGATGAGTACTTCGTTGACCGACGAACTTCATCAAGCCCCTACTCTCGAAGGAATTTTGCAGCAGCAGCCGAAAAAATGAGAAGGACATCAAACCGTGCATCGAATCTCCGAGCTGTTTCATTTAAACATATCTCAACTTTGTACCATTTCCCCGTAGACCATCCTGTTTGTAATCAAAAACCCCTACAAGAAAACGGTTACGTACCACAAGTGATATATACAGTAACGTCAATAAATCTAATCAAAGTTACAATTTATAATCAAATTATACCAGTTCACGTACATAAATAAACATTATTAAACACAATTTAAGAATACCAAAAAGACATACACCAGTACTAATTTCTTAGGGCTCAGATCATAGTGAAAAAAGATTCATAGAACCATTCATGAAGATGGATTTCCAAGAAGGAGAAAGTAATTGATCGACATGGCCCTCAGTTTGAATAATGTCCAACCTACAGTGTATGAAGGGGTTTCAATCAAGACTGATTGACATCCAACCAACCAACACTTGAAGGGGTTCCATTCAAACATGAGACTCCATCCACCGTCATCAACTCATTCCCAACTTGTTTCCAATCCCCACAATAGTAGATAAATTTTTCAACACTGCCTCATCACAGCCCACTTTGACATCAGTAGTGAATACATAAGATGTGGACCGAGCGAATACCAGCAACAAAAGGAGAACAGCAGCAATTGAAGAGAAGGGCAACAAACATACAGCAGCAGCAAAAGGAGAGCAGTAGCAGCAGGTGGAGAGAAAAGCACAGAGCAGCAGCAAAAGGAGACCAACAGCAGCAGGTGGAGAGAAAGGCATAGATCTGCAGCAAACGGAGAGCAGCAGCAGCAGGTGGAGAGAAAGGCTGAGATATGCCCTATGCGGTAAACAATAATGGACCAGATTATGATCTTCACACATGCAAACAAACATGCATTTCTAACATGAAAAGGCAATACTTATCTAGCATTGAAGAGCAAGCCTTGCTACTTCATCGACACCCTTCTCCATTCAACACTTTAATCACCTGTAAAGAGTCATAAATCAAGCCATCAGACTTTGTTGATCATTGTATGATATAAAACATGAATTGCTTAATAGTAGATGTCTAAGTTAGAGGCTTGCCTGAACCGTAGAATTGTTCCATAAACACCAAGTAATTATATCCTGCAATCATATTCACAATGCATACATGCACAACATATAACATGACCAAATAACTTCTCTTCCACACGAAAAAAAAACAATTTAAGAATACCAAATCCACATACCAAAGTACTCAATTCTTAGGGCCCATGATAGAAGTAACTGGGGAATTTGGGATTTCTCTGAGTTGTGCGGCCCACAAATTTGGAAAAGATGTAAGGAAAAGCCCTTATACTTCTCAGCCCATCCTAACAGTGGATGTGGGAATTGGGACTTTCTACTTCCTCACTTCACACCACTTCCTTGAATCCAAACAGCCACAAAAAAGTACCTGAATTAAGAATACCAAAACCACATACACAAGTAGTAAATTCTAAGGGCTCAGGTCACATTGAAAAAAATTCATAGTACCATTCATGAAGATGGATTTCCAAGAAGGAGAAAGTAATTGATCGTGATGGCGCTCAGTTTGAATGATGTCCAACCAACAGTGTAGGGAGGGGTTTTCAATCAAGACTGAATGACATCCAACCTACCAACACGTGAAGGGGTTCCAATCAAACATGAGACTCCATCCACCGTCATCAAAACATTCCCAACTTGTTCCCAAACCCCACAATAGTATATAAATTTTTCAACACTGCCTCATCACAGCCCACTATGACAGCAGTACTTAATACACAAGATGTGGACCAAGCGAATACCAGAAACAAAAGGAGAACAGCAGCAGTGGAAGAGAAGGCCAGCAAGCATAAAAAATTAGCAAAAGGAGATCAGCAGGAGCAGGTCCAGGAAAAAAAAGCAGCTCCAGAGACCATGTAAACATCATGCAGATGGCATATGAACAAGAAACATAGAAGGCATAAAATCAGGTCCAGACATCATATGAACAACAGCAGCAGGAGCAGCAGCATATGAATTATGAGCAGCATGAAAATAAATTTTATAACAATAGGCATATGAACAAGAATTAACTTATTTAAGCCCGCCGTTAACACAACATAAAACAATCCGCATGTTATGGTGCTCAGAAATTCTGTGCAGGAAGCAAACTACAGCAGCGAAGGGAGAGGGGCAGCAATTGAAGAAAAAATCGTAAACTCTCCCTTTTACGTCAACAAATAATAGGAAGGATTGTCATCAACACATGCATAGAAACATGCATTTTCAAAGATAATAAGAAAACAAACTCCAAGCATATGAAATAAAGCAAATTAAAACAATAATAGTTATTTTTAACGAGGCTCAGATTGTAGGATGATATTATAATAGTGGATGAAATATTACGTCATTCAATGTCGACTGAAAATTAAGGGGTTGCGTACATGCCACCTCCATCCTCAACTCATAGAGTCGAACGGCTGCTAGCAAGTACGCCTCCAAACCTTACTTGCATAGTCGGCTATCCCTCCTCCTACTAATCATCATTGCCTCACGTAAAACCCCTACAAGAGAACATAAGAAAAAGAATTATGAGGTCACAAATAAATATTACAGTATTATGAGTGTATAATGGTGGTTAATACGGCCTACGACCAAAAGCATGTCGCAGGCAAAAATATTGTTTAAATGTCCCCCTGAATAAAACAGTACGATAAGTCATGATATAGTCAAATGTGGACAGCAGCAATGGGAAGGCAGTGGCCCAAGGGTCTTCTCAATCCAGTTTGTGTTGTCTCATGAAGCGGTAGAGCCACTGACCCCGCTCCTCACTGGACCTCCTGAGAAACCCACCCCCAATCTTGGGGTTGTCGATTATATAATCATAGGCGGTAGACACGACATCTTCGGTGAAGATGATATATTCGTATGTTGTACCGACCATAGATCGGAGGCATTCATAGCACTCCGCTGCTACCCTTTTCTCCTCCTCCTTCTTTTCATGCACGGCATCCCCAATCTTCTGCAGACCATCAGCAACCCTCCCTAATATCTCTAGCTGAGGGTTGCTCCTCTTACCTTTACCGCGCGAGCTTTGCGACACTGACATACTCGCAGGTAGGTTAGAGTACCGGCTTGCTTCAGGTTGATCTCCCACATTTGGAGAGTCCTGGTTCTCGGCGAGGGGGGTATTCACGTCTTGGGCAAAAGTCCCAGCTGCTGCTTCTCCACGGAAAACTAGTACCATCTCATCATACAACTCAATAGGCTTGTTGAGGTAAGGCTCATCAAGCTTATTTCCCTACAAACGAAACAATGTTAAACATTAATTATTCTTACACAATAATCATATTCCGATAACAATATAGGAATGAAGGATTAAATTCATTACCGCAATGTAAGCAGTATAAACTGCTTCGTCAGGCATTTCTAGGGTGCGTGTCTGTGAAACAAAATTGACACACCCACTTAGCCTTTTCAGCTTACAGATCCGATTCCACCTATTCCTCCATGTGCGAAGATGGTTGATGACATGAGTGGCCAGAAATTGTGTGCCAAATTTCTCATTCACCGCATTGGCAGTTAAGGTATGAAGGTTCCCTTTTACTCCTTCACGGATTTGTTCAGCTAAAAAAACCATCATATATTTGCTGGCATCATCATTCCATCTAATGTTAGTGCCCGCTTTCCTCTTCTTACCCCTGTCAGCGGTACCTACACTCATTTCGTCACAAAATCCTTCTCCTGACATCCTCTACAAAATAAGTCAACAATCAAATAGATGAGACATAAATGATGAAGTTCAAATATGAACAAATTTTATACATTTTGGGGCAAGAAAATGATAGACATCATAACATAAATTAGAATTAGGAATTCAAAGTTAAAAATTCGCGACAAACAAATAAAACTGCGATAAGTACGTTATGTTTTACACATTATCCATACAGCACATTAATTCGAAGCCTGAAAATCTTCCCACATTTGTTGCGCTATTACTTGTCTAAATTGGACCCAATCATTATTTTCCTCTCTTATTTCTCTCTGGGTCCTTCCCTGTTGGGAGACATTTTGCGCAATCCAATTGTCCTCACTTGGGACAAACTCATCAACACCATGTGACAAAATAAAATTATGGAGTATGCAACATGCCATCACAATGTCAACTTGAGTGCGGTAAGGAAAGAAGGGTCGTGACGCTAATATCTTAAATCTGCCTTTCAATGACCCGAATGCCCGCTCTACAGTCGTCCGAAGGGAGGAGTGTCGATAATTGTACAGTTCTTGATAAGTACTCGGAGCTCTCCCACTAAATTCGCTCAAATGGTATCGAACTGCGCGGTACGGGGATAAGAAACCAGGCCGTGTGTTGTAACCAGCATCGCACAGATAAAATTTACCTATGGTTAGAAATGGAAAAGGTTAACGATCGCATGAAGGTAAACACACAAATTAAGCTAGTGACTGTACTGGGAAGCAACCGGGTAGTACCTTGAGGGACTCTCAAACCATTGGGTCGTTGAAGTGCGTCACGAAGGACGGTAAGATCGTGCGCTGAGCCTTCCCATCCCGCAAGGACGTATGTGAATCTAAGGTCGAAGTCAACTACTGCCAACACGTTCTGTGTTGGATACGGCTTCCGACCGTAGAACGGGGCCACCATCTCAGCGGGAACTGTTGCGTGGACATGCGTGCCATCAATTGCTCCCACACAATCCTATCCATAACGTAATGTAGTAGTTAATCAACCACATACTTATATGTTACTGTTTAATAGAATTATTAAGGGTAGAACATGTACCTTAAAGTATCTATTATACCTAGGGTCACCACTAATTTTTTCATGCACCTCAGCACTTGGCCCGCAAATGTAATCATGTCTAATTTCTCCAATTGCATGAAGAACGAGCTGAAAATAGCGACTTATGGTCTCACCGGAACGTATGAAGTTGATGCCTAACACTCTGTTGCGGACGTTGTGGCCAACAGTGTGTAGGAACATGGCTAGTTGCTCTTCGACAGTTACATATTGTGTGTCGTGCAAGAGATCCCTACTCCTTAACAAGGATGAGAGGTTGAAGAACACTTCTTTGTCCATCCTAAACATATTGCGGCAGTTGGTATCACTTGACTCTAAAACTCGCTGAAGGTACATTCCTCTCTCGGTATCCCTAATTCGTCTAGGTATGTGTTGGGGGATATCCAACTGACCGGTCATCCACATGAGGACAGCATAAGCACAGGAGCAAATAATGAGAAGTCCTATTTCCTCATCCTCACCGTCAAGCCCGAGTTCAAACAAGTTATCCATGAACTACAATACGGTATAAGTTAATTATCATGTGCATAAACAATTTTAGAGCATGTAGATTGACAGTTAACAGCAATGGACATGAACCATATGTAAGTAGACAGCCCAAAACAAATGTCATAGCCTTTTATATTGACAGGAACCAGCAATGCATATGAAGCAAGTTTAAGTAGACAACCAGCAAAAAAAAAATTTCAGACCATGTATATTGACACTTAAAAGCAATGCACAGGAACAAAATTTAAGTATACAGCAAGCATAAAAAATTTTCAGAGGCAATCATATTGACACTTACCATCAATGAACATGACCCAATTGTAAGCAGACAGCCCCAAGCAATTTTCAGAGCATTTATATTGACGATTAACATCATATAACATGAATCATATGTAAGTAGACAGATGGTTTAGAAAAATGTCAGAGCATGTTTATTGACACTAACCATCTATGAACAAGACCCAACTGTAAGCAGACAGGGCCAAACATTTTTCAGACCATTTATATTGTCAGTTAACAACATTTAACATGAACCATATGTAAGTAGATAGAAAAAATAAATTTCAGAGGATGTTTATTGACAATTAATAGCAATGAACATGAACAAAATGTTAGGAGAAAGGTCCTAACTAATTTCAGAGCATGTGTATTTAAAGTTACCAGGGAATTTACAGGAACCAAATCTAAGTAGGAAGCAACTGAAAAAGTAATTTTCAGAGCATGTTTATTGTCAGTAACCATCAATGAACATGACCTAAATTTAAGCAGACAGGCCCAAACAATTTTAAGAGCATTTATATTGACAGTTAACAACATATATCATGAACCATATGTAAGTAGATAAAAAAAAAAAATTTCAGAGCATGTTTAATGAAACTTAATAGCAAGGAACATGAACAAAATGTTAGCAGAAAGGCCCTAACAAATTTCAAAGCATGTGTATTAACAGTTACTAGGCAATTTTCATGAACCAAATATAAGTAGGAAACAAGCATAAAAAATTTTCAGAGCATGTTTACTGTCAGTAACCATCAATGAACATAACCCAAATTTAAGCAGACAGGCCCAAACATTTTCAGAGCTTTTATATTGAAAGTTAACAACATATAACATGAACCATATCTAAGTATACAGAAAATAAATGTTCAGAGCATGTTTATTGACACTTAATAGCATTGAACATGAACAAATTGTTAGCAAAAAGGCCCAAACAATTTTCATAGCGTGTGTATTTACAGGTACCAGGCAATTTACATGAAACAAATATAAGTAGGAAACAAGCATTGAAAAAAATTCAGAGCATGTTTATTGTCACTAACCATCAATGACCATGACCCAAATTTAAGCAGACAGGCCCAAACATTTTCACAGCTTTTATATTGAAAGTTAACAACATATAATATAAAATGTTAGCAGAAAGGCCCTAACAAATTTCAGAGCATGTGTATGTATAGTTACCAGGCAAATAACATGGACAAATGTAAGCAGAAGGCACATTACAAATTTTCAGAGCATGTATAAATTCAATTACAAGCAATGCACAAGATCCACCGTTAATATTCACTTACCAACGAGGCCCAACAGAAAGAGGTAAAATTTTTTTTGGCACTTCTGCCTGTGAGAACTTACCAAGAGTTCAAAATTATCAGAGGTTGATTCTTGGTCTGAAATAGCCACCCTTCTTCTTTCCTCAAAATCTCACAATCACAGCACAAGTGCACTGGACTAGAAGAGGGATCCATGCCTATTTATCAACCAACAACAAGAACCCTCAATTATTGCAGTCGCGAGGAAGGCAGAGGAACTGTGATCCCGTGAAGAGAGAGGGGGCACCAATTGACCAGAACAGATCAGCCTGTGACCACGAGAATTCCAAAAACTCTCGTGGAATCTCGATGCTACAGGGACAGATCTGAGTTCACGGGGAAAAAGTGGCAAACCAACCCTCTAGACTCATCAGATCTAAGGGGACAGCGATGGACAAGTCGAAAAAAGGGACGACGGGGTCAGATCGATCGCTGTAGGACAGCGCCAATCCGAGCCAGAAGACCGAAAAGGGAAGCAGAGGTGTCAGATAGGCACCTTAGGGCACGACCGACGGAAAGCGTTGGGGCTGTGAGATCTCGCCGGTAACGAGAGAGGGGAGGGGTAGTGGAGAACAGACCTTGTGACCAACAGATCCGTGGTTTCCGGCAACGGGAGAGAGAGAGAGAGAGGCTTCTGGATTTTCGCCGAGATCTGAAAGGGATAGGGCGAGTTCACGAGAGAAGAAGAGAGTAAAGGCGAGAAAAGAGAGAGAGCCCAACGGTCATAAACATTTCCCAATGGCCCATCCGAGAAGGAAGTGAGGAATTTCCAATTTTGTGCGGCCCACCGTTTTGGAAAACTGAAAGGGAAAAGGCCTTTCACTTCTCAGCCCATCCAAACAGTGGAAGTGGGAATTGGGACTTCCCACTTCCTCACTTCACTAGGATTCCTTGAATCCAAACAAACCCAAAGAGAACTTGTCATGCTGAAAAAGGTGTCAGTGGTTGCAAGAGAAGTGAGAGAAGGCAAAGGAATGCAAGTCAGGAATGTTCTTCTGTTATTCAAGTAATGTGAAATGAAAATACGAAATAGTGGAAATTTTGGCCTTCTGGTCCATTTGATATCCCCCACTTGAAGAAAGGGTTTGTTTGGATTCAAGGAATCCTAGTGAAGTGAGGAAGTGGGAAGTCCCAATTCCCACTTCCACTGTTTGGATGGGCTGAGAAGTGAAAGGCCTTTTCCCTTTCAGTTTTCCAAAACGGTGGGCCGCACAAAATTGGAAATTCCTCACTTCCTTCTCGGATGGGCCATTGGGAAATGTTTATGACCGTTGGGCTCTCTCTCTTTTCTCGCCTTTACTCTCTTCTTCTCTCGTGAACTCGCCCTATCCCTTTCAGATCTCGGCGAAAATCCAGAAGCCTCTCTCTCTCTCTCCCGTTGCCGGAAACCACGGATCTGTTGGTCACAAGGTCTGTTCTCCACTACCCCTCCCCTCTCTCGTTACCGGCGAGATCTCACAGCCCCCAACGCTTTCCGTCGGTCGTGCCCTAAGGTGCCTATCTGACACCTCTGCTTCCCTTTTCGGTCTTCTGGCTCGGATTGGCGCTGTCCTACAGCGATCGATCTGACCCCGTCGTCCCTTTTTTCGACTTGTCCATCGCTGTCCCCTTAGATCTGATGAGTCTAGAGGGTTGGTTTGCCACTTTTTCCCCGTGAACTCAGATCTGTCCCTGTAGCATCGAGATTCCACGAGAGTTTTTGGAATTCTCGTGGTCACAGGCTGATCTGTTCTGGTCAATTGGTGCCCCCTCTCTCTTCACGGGATCACAGTTCCTCTGCCTTCCTCGCGACTGCAATAATTGAGGGTTCTTGTTGTTGGTTGATAAATAGGCATGGATCCCTCTTCTAGTCCAGTGCACTTGTGCTGTGATTGTGAGATTTTGAGGAAAAGAAGAAGGGTGGCTATTTCAGACCAAGAATCAACCTCTGATAATTTTGAACTCTTGGTAAGTTCTCACAGGCAGAAGTGCCAAAAAAAATTTTACCTCTTTCTGTTGGGCCTCGTTGGTAAGTGAATATTAACGGTGGATCTTGTGCATTGCTTGTAATTGAATTTATACATGCTCTGAAAATTTGTAATGTGCCTTCTGCTTACATTTGTCCATGTTATTTGCCTGGTAACTATACATACACATGCTCTGAAATTTGTTAGGGCCTTTCTGCTAACATTTTATATTATATGTTGTTAACTTTCAATATAAAAGCTGTGAAAATGTTTGGGCCTGTCTGCTTAAATTTGGGTCATGGTCATTGATGGTTAGTGACAATAAACATGCTCTGAATTTTTTTCAATGCTTGTTTCCTACTTATATTTGTTTCATGTAAATTGCCTGGTACCTGTAAATACACACGCTATGAAAATTGTTTGGGCCTTTTTGCTAACAATTTGTTCATGTTCAATGCTATTAAGTGTCAATAAACATGCTCTGAACATTTATTTTCTGTATACTTAGATATGGTTCATGTTATATGTTGTTAACTTTCAATATAAAAGCTCTGAAAATGTTTGGGCCTGTCTGCTTAAATTTGGGTTATGTTCATTGATGGTTACTGACAGTAAACATGCTCTGAAAATTTTTTATGCTTGTTTCCTACTTATATTTGGTTCATGAAAATTGCCTAGTAACTGTTAATACACATGCTTTGAAATTTGTTAGGGCCTTTCTGCTAACATTTTGTTCATGTTCCTTGCTATTAAGTTTCATTAAACATGCTCTGAAATTTTTTTTTTTATCTACTTACATATGGTTCATGATATATGTTGTTAACTGTCAATATAAATGCTCTTAAAATTGTTTGGGCCTGTCTGCTTAAATTTAGGTCATGTTCATTGATGGTTACTGACAATAAACATGCTCTGAAAATTACTTTTTCAGTTGCTTCCTACTTAGATTTGGTTCCTGTAAATTCCCTGGTAACTTTAAATACACATGCTCTGAAATTAGTTAGGACCTTTCTCCTAACATTTTGTTCATGTTCATTGCTATTAATTGTCAATAAACATCCTCTGAAATTTATTTTTTCTATCTACTTACATATGGTTCATGTTAAATGTTGTTAACTGACAATATAAATGGTCTGAAAAATGTTTGGCCCTGTCTGCTTACAGTTGGGTCTTGTTCATAGATGGTTAGTGTCAATAAACATGCTCTGACATTTTTCTAAACCATCTGTCTACTTACATATGATTCATGTTATATGATGTTAATCGTCAATATAAATGCTCTGAAAATTGCTTGGGGCTGTCTGCTTACAATTGGGTCATGTTCATTGATGGTAAGTGTCAATATGATTGCCTCTGAAAATTTTTTATGCTTGCTGTATACTTAAATTTTGTTCCTGTGCATTGCTTTTAAGTGTCAATATACATGGTCTGAAATTTTTTTTTTGCTGGTTGTCTACTTAAACTTGCTTCATATGCATTGCTGGTTCCTGTCAATATAAAAGGCTATGACATTTGTTTTGGGCTGTCTACTTACATATGGTTCATGTCCATTGCTGTTAACTGTCAATCTACATGCTCTAAAATTGTTTATGCACATGATAATTAACTTATACCGTATTGTAGTTCATGGATAACTTGTTTGAACTCGGGCTTGACGGTGAGGATGAGGAAATAGGACTTCTCATTATTTGCTCCTGTGCTTATGCTGTCCTCATGTGGATGACCGGTCAGTTGGATATCCCCCAACACATACCTAGACGAATTAGGGATACCGAGAGAGGAATGTACCTTCAGCGAGTTTTAGAGTCAAGTGATACCAACTGCCGCAATATGTTTAGGATGGACAAAGAAGTGTTCTTCAACCTCTCATCCTTGTTAAGGAGTAGGGATCTCTTGCACGACACACAATATGTAACTGTCGAAGAGCAACTAGCCATGTTCCTACACACTGTTGGCCACAACGTCCGCAACAGAGTGTTAGGCATCAACTTCATACGTTCCGGTGAGACCATAAGTCGCTATTTTCAGCTCGTTCTTCATGCAATTGGAGAAATTAGACATGATTACATTTGCGGGCCAAGTGCTGAGGTGCATGAAAAAATTAGTGGTGACCCTAGGTATAATAGATACTTTAAGGTACATGTTCTACCCTTAATAATTCTATTAAACAGTAACATATAAGTATGTGGTTGATTAACTACTACATTACGTTATGGATAGGATTGTGTGGGAGCAATTGATGGCACGCATGTCCACGCAACAGTTCCCGTTGAGATGGTGGCCCCGTTCTACGGTCGGAAGCCGTATCCAACACAGAACGTGTTGGCAGTAGTTGACTTCGACCTTAGATTCACATACGTCCTTGCGGGATGGGAAGGCTCAGCGCACGATCTTACCGTCCTTCGTGACGCACTTCAACGACCCAATGGTTTGAGAGTCCCTCAAGGTACTACCCGGTTGCTTCCCAGTACAGTCACTAGCTTAATTTTGTGTGTTTACCTTCATGCGATCGTTAACCTTTTCCATTTCTAACCATAGGTAAATTTTATCTGTGCGATGCTGGTTACAACACACGGCCTGGTTTCTTATCCCCGTACCGCGCAGTTCGATACCATTTGAGCGAATTTAGTGGGAGAGCTCCGAGTACTTATCAAGAACTGTACAATTATCGACACTCCTCCCTTCGGACGACTGTAGAGCGGGCATTCGGGTCATTGAAAGGCAGATTTAAGATATTAGCGTCACGACCCTTCTTTCCTTACCGCACTCAAGTTGACATTGTGATGGCATGTTGCATACTCCATAATTTTATTTTGTCACATGGTGTTGATGAGTTTGTCCCAAGTGAGGACAATTGGATTGCGCAAAATGTCTCCCAACAGGGAAGGACCCAGAGAGAAATAAGAGAGGAAAATAATGATTGGGTCCAATTTAGACAAGTAATAGCGCAACAAATGTGGGAAGATTTTCAGGCTTCGAATTAATGTGCTGTATGGATAATGTGTAAAACATAACGTACTTATCGCAGTTTTATTTGTTTGTCGCGAATTTTTAACTTTGAATTCCTAATTCTAATTTATGTTATGATGTCTATCATTTTCTTGCCCCAAAATGTATAAAATTTGTTCATATTTGAACTTCATCATTTATGTCTCATCTATTTGATTGTTGACTTATTTTGTAGAGGATGTCAGGAGAAGGATTTTGTGACGAAATGAGTGTAGGTACCGCTGACAGGGGTAAGAAGAGGAAAGCGGGCACTAACATTAGATGGAATGATGATGCCAGCAAATATATGATGGTTTTTTTAGCTGAACAAATCCGTGAAGGAGTAAAAGGGAACCTTCATACCTTAACTGCCAATGCGGTGAATGAGAAATTTGGCACACAATTTCTGGCCACTCATGTCATCAACCATCTTCGCACATGGAGGAATAGGTGGAATCGGATCTGTAAGCTGAAAAGGCTAAGTGGGTGTGTCAATTTTGTTTCACAGACACGCACCCTAGAAATGCCTGACGAAGCAGTTTATACTGCTTACATTGCGGTAATGAATTTAATCCTTCATTCCTATATTGTTATCGGAATATGATTATTGTGTAAGAATAATTAATGTTTAACATTGTTTCGTTTGTAGGGAAATAAGCTTGATGAGCCTTACCTCAACAAGCCTATTGAGTTGTATGATGAGATGGTACTAGTTTTCCGTGGAGAAGCAGCAGCTGGGACTTTTGCCCAAGACGTGAATACCCCCCTCGCCGAGAACCAGGACTCTCCAAATGTGGGAGATCAACCTGAAGCAAGCCGGTACTCTAACCTACCTGCGAGTATGTCAGTGTCGCAAAGCTCGCGCGGTAAAGGTAAGAGGAGCAACCCTCAGCTAGAGATATTAGGGAGGGTTGCTGATGGTCTGCAGAAGATTGGGGATGCCGTGCATGAAAAGAAGGAGGAGGAGAAAAGGGTAGCAGCGGAGTGCTATGAATGCCTCCGATCTATGGTCGGTACAACATACGAATATATCATCTTCACCGAAGATGTCGTGTCTACCGCCTATGATTATATAATCGACAACCCCAAGATTGGGGGTGGGTTTCTCAGGAGGTCCAGTGAGGAGCGGGGTCAGTGGCTCTACCGCTTCATGAGACAACACAAACTGGATTGAGAAGACCCTTGGGCCACTGCCTTCCCATTGCTGCTGTCCACATTTGACTATATCATGACTTATCGTACTGTTTTATTCAGGGGGACATTTAAACAATATTTTTGCCTGCGACATGCTTTTGGTCGTAGGCCGTATTAACCACCATTATACACTCATAATACTGTAATATTTATTTGTGACCTCATAATTCTTTTTCTTATGTTCTCTTGTAGGGGTTTTACGTGAGGCAATGATGATTAGTAGGAGGAGGGATAGCCGACTATGCAAGTAAGGTTTGGAGGCGTACTTGCTAGCAGCCGTTCGACTCTATGAGTTGAGGATGGAGGTGGCATGTACGCAACCCCTTAATTTTCAGTCGACATTGAATGACGTAATATTTCATCCACTATTATAATATCATCCTACAATCTGAGCCTCGTTAAAAATAACTATTATTGTTTTAATTTGCTTTATTTCATATGCTTGGAGTTTGTTTTCTTATTATCTTTGAAAATGCATGTTTCTATGCATGTGTTGATGACAATCCTTCCTATTATTTGTTGACGTAAAAGGGAGAGTTTACGATTTTTTCTTCAATTGCTGCCCCTCTCCCTTCGCTGCTGTAGTTTGCTTCCTGCACAGAATTTCTGAGCACCATAACATGCGGATTGTTTTATGTTGTGTTAACGGCGGGCTTAAATAAGTTAATTCTTGTTCATATGCCTATTGTTATAAAATTTATTTTCATGCTGCTCATAATTCATATGCTGCTGCTCCTGCTGCTGTTGTTCATATGATGTCTGGACCTGATTTTATGCCTTCTATGTTTCTTGTTCATATGCCATCTGCATGATGTTTACATGGTCTCTGGAGCTGCTTTTTTTCCTGGACCTGCTCCTGCTGATCTCCTTTTGCTAATTTTTTATGCTTGCTGGCCTTCTCTTCCACTGCTGCTGTTCTCCTTTTGTTTCTGGTATTCGCTTGGTCCACATCTTGTGTATTAAGTACTGCTGTCATAGTGGGCTGTGATGAGGCAGTGTTGAAAAATTTATATACTATTGTGGGGTTTGGGAACAAGTTGGGAATGTTTTGATGACGGTGGATGGAGTCTCATGTTTGATTGGAACCCCTTCACGTGTTGGTAGGTTGGATGTCATTCAGTCTTGATTGAAAACCCCTCCCTACACTGTTGGTTGGACATCATTCAAACTGAGCGCCATCACGATCAATTACTTTCTCCTTCTTGGAAATCCATCTTCATGAATGGTACTATGAATTTTTTTCAATGTGACCTGAGCCCTTAGAATTTACTACTTGTGTATGTGGTTTTGGTATTCTTAATTCAGGTACTTTTTTGTGGCTGTTTGGATTCAAGGAAGTGGTGTGAAGTGAGGAAGTAGAAAGTCCCAATTCCCACATCCACTGTTAGGATGGGCTGAGAAGTATAAGGGCTTTTCCTTACATCTTTTCCAAATTTGTGGGCCGCACAACTCAGAGAAATCCCAAATTCCCCAGTTACTTCTATCATGGGCCCTAAGAATTGAGTACTTTGGTATGTGGATTTGGTATTCTTAAATTGTTTTTTTTTCGTGTGGAAGAGAAGTTATTTGGTCATGTTATATGTTGTGCATGTATGCATTGTGAATATGATTGCAGGATATAATTACTTGGTGTTTATGGAACAATTCTACGGTTCAGGCAAGCCTCTAACTTAGACATCTACTATTAAGCAATTCATGTTTTATATCATACAATGATCAACAAAGTCTGATGGCTTGATTTATGACTCTTTACAGGTGATTAAAGTGTTGAATGGAGAAGGGTGTCGATGAAGTAGCAAGGCTTGCTCTTCAATGCTAGATAAGTATTGCCTTTTCATGTTAGAAATGCATGTTTGTTTGCATGTGTGAAGATCATAATCTGGTCCATTATTGTTTACCGCATAGGGCATATCTCAGCCTTTCTCTCCACCTGCTGCTGCTGCTCTCCGTTTGCTGCAGATCTATGCCTTTCTCTCCACCTGCTGCTGTTGGTCTCCTTTTGCTGCTGCTCTGTGCTTTTCTCTCCACCTGCTGCTACTGCTCTCCTTTTGCTGCTGCTGTATGTTTGTTGCCCTTCTCTTCAATTGCTGCTGTTCTCCTTTTGTTGCTGGTATTCGCTCGGTCCACATCTTATGTATTCACTACTGATGTCAAAGTGGGCTGTGATGAGGCAGTGTTGAAAAATTTATCTACTATTGTGGGGATTGGAAACAAGTTGGGAATGAGTTGATGACGGTGGATGGAGTCTCATGTTTGAATGGAACCCCTTCAAGTGTTGGTTGGTTGGATGTCAATCAGTCTTGATTGAAACCCCTTCATACACTGTAGGTTGGACATTATTCAAACTGAGGGCCATGTCGATCAATTACTTTCTCCTTCTTGGAAATCCATCTTCATGAATGGTTCTATGAATCTTTTTTCACTATGATCTGAGCCCTAAGAAATTAGTACTGGTGTATGTCTTTTTGGTATTCTTAAATTGTGTTTAATAATGTTTATTTATGTACGTGAACTGGTATAATTTGATTATAAATTGTAACTTTGATTAGATTTATTGACGTTACTGTATATATCACTTGTGGTACGTAACCGTTTTCTTGTAGGGGTTTTGATTACAAACAGGATGGTCTACGGGGAAATGGTACAAAGTTGAGATATGTTTAAATGAAACAGCTCGGAGATTCGATGCACGGTTTGATGTCCTTCTCATTTTTTCGGCTGCTGCTGCAAAATTCCTTCGAGAGTAGGGGCTTGATGAAGTTCGTCGGTCAACGAAGTACTCATCCGCAACCACATATGCCAACGCCAATACTTGTGTATTTTTTAATTTTCTTTAATTGTTCAAATTATCAGTTGTAATAAACATTAGAGATGGTGTATTATTTTTTGAAGGAATAATGATATTGTTGCATTTTTTACAAGAAAAGACTCAACGTAGCAATTATGTATTACTGGGTTTATTATGGATATCGTCCGGTTATTCAAAGAGATGGTTTTAAAATTTGTACTACTGAATTTAATAAAAGTTCTAGTACATTTGTGGGGGATTTATTCTGGAAGGCCTTCAAGATTAATTCCATGTTTAAATATGGTGTTTTGAAAAAAAAAAAACAATGCAGAAAACAAAACATGAACATTCGTCAATTTACAGGACTATGAGTTGGTGCATGGATGAAATAATAAAATGCAAATTACCTAAATTTCTATAGAAAAACAAACAACAACGAGTTTCTCAATGTATTTCTAATCATTATCCAGGAAAAAGAAAATTTCAATTTATCATACACTTCACAAATCTCAACACATCCAAACAACAGAAAAGTAAATACACTTTTTCACATCAACTTTTCCATTCCATCCAAACAATGGAAACAGGAACTAACTTTTCCACTTCCACTTTTCATTACCATCCAAACACCGGAAAGGACAAAACATTTTCCAAATCACACTTCTCAACAACCATCCAAACACCGGAAAACTTACTACTCATTTCCCTTTTTCCTAAAGGAAATAAATCTTACTTCCTACTTCCTCACTTCACTAGGATTCCTTGAATCCAAACAAACCCTTTATTGTAGACTTTCGAGACAGGGAAGATTCACATTCATTATGAACAAACAAACAAAAAAAAAAAAAATCAAATAAATGGCATGGATACAATGGAACTTGTTCCATCAGAAAGCAACATGACGAACTAACTTCCCCTGTATGAATTCACTTCAGCATCAAGATAAAATTTTTCTTATTTTAAGGTAATGCTTATCCAGGTGTGTCATGTTAGGCTGTTAATCAAATGAATATCTTAGCTGGTAACTTTTTTTTAAACTAAGAAGCAGTGGTTTGAGAAAACCTTTCATACCGGTAAATGGTAAGCAAGACCTGCAGCCACTGCTGGAAGAAACAACCAAGAAATAAGCCCTGTCATGTAACAGCAAGACAAACTTAAGTTTAAATGTACCATTGTTTTAAGTCTGCAAAAAGGGAAGTAGTTCAGCGATGCATTGATATTTGACATGCCTTGAAAGCCAGTTGGAGGTTCTGCGGCTTGATACTCTTGAACAACAGTTTCCCAAAGGGCCCTTTAGAAAAGAAGCAACTAAATCAATAGATATGTACACAGTATGAAGTTAGTACAGGCAAAAGAAATATGGACCATTAACTTCCAGCACAACATATTAGTGAATAGAGATACTCCATTGGTCGAAACAAGTAAGTTCCCAACCAAAAGTCAAATAATTTTCAAAAACAGAAATTTCATTTAGCAAACATAATGCTCCAAGCAGCGAGTCTGTCACCGGGCATCATTCCAGCAAGGTTCTCTCTGTTGGCTGCTCTCTTAATTTTATTTTTTCAATACCATTAAGTGAATCTATGAAGGCTCCGGTAAGGGGTTTTGATGGCTTGCGAAATACATCCGCAGCCATAAACTGGATAACACACCACAAGTATAAACTATTGATAGCAGGAAAGCAAAATAATGTAAGAGCTTCTCAAATGTCATCAAAAATGCAAAGCTAAACAGCTGAGAGTTAGTAATTCATCTCCAATCTTGGGAACTCAGAATCCCAGTCAGTTACCAAATACATAATAGTAACAGACTGAACCATGAGAAGAGAAATAAATTTTGCAAGACGAAAATTGTGAGATAAACAACATAAACCACATACCAAGCTAAAATACAACAAGTTCACATGCTCGTAAATCATTGATATTTCTAAGATTTGTCCTGGTAGAGAAAACCGTTCGTTTCGTAAGCTCTGGATGTATGGATATGAAAAACTACACTATGAAGACTCTCTCTTTCTTAAGATTTGACAACTCCATCTCTATCCCGCATGTCCATCCACGCCAACATTTGTCCACACACTTATCAACCCCGCTACTTTATTTTACTAAACGAAATGTCGTTCTTAATTGTTTTTATTCCTTTCTTAATTTACAAAATTATATTAATCTAATTGTTTTCTCAAAATTCAAAGTAAACATAGATAAGTCATTCAAAATTCACATGCTTATATCTAAAAATAATAATTGTCCATAACCTAGTTCACATTCGCCAACTATCCTCGTCTGAAACAACAATCCAATCCACTTCCTTAGTTCATAGAAGAAAGGGTTGTTATTGTCCACCTTCAAATTAGAAGTCATGAATAATATTGTCACACTGTCGAATTTTCTATTACTATTTTTGCACAAAGCGGGTTCAAGAACAAATCCTAGCCATGGTACCGAAAGCAAACTCTATAATTCCTCGATCGTCCTAAAAAGAATTTCACTGCCTCACCCAAATTGGCCATATTTTGGTTCTTGACACAACAATATAACCCTAAATTAGCTTTTCTAACGCATCAAAAACTCTATTCCTAAAAAAAATGAAGCAATAGGAGAATTTGGAGCATACACAAAATACGAAATCATTACTATAATAAGAACAGAGGGTGATGAATATACCTTCATTTCCTTCGTGGTAAGTGTGGTGGCCATCATACTCTCCATATACAAAATCTTCCTAAATTCAACCATCAGATAAATAATTTAGGTTAAAAAAACCCAAAGAAAAAAAAAATGGAACATTTTAATCTGCCAGCAAAAGATTAAAAAATAAATAAAACAAAAGGGACAGTGAATTGACTCACGGGGCTAATGCCGTTAGTCCTCCATCGGTCCCGCTCCTCCTCCTCGAGGTCAGGCTCGATCTCCGTCAACCCCGCGTTCAGCCTCGTCGACCTGCCGTTAGGTTTCCGTCCGAGATCGAGCCGAAGAAACCCCGCAGACTGAACCCTAACGGCGGATTCTTTGCGAGAGACGGCGGCGATGAAAGGAGGGAAGGAAGCGGTGACGACGGCGTTAAGCGGCGATGTGGAGACGCCCATCTCTTCAGTTCGCTGATGCCCTCAAAGTCTCACTCATCAGCTTCTCGCTCGTGTTTCGGTTTGAGTTTGGTCGTTACGGTGTGAGTCCCATACTGATTTGGGCTTTGATGTGGTGACAACTACAATATTTATTAACCGTTCGATGCAGATCCTACCAGTGTTATGTTATACAATAGATTCCAGTGTATAGACTTTCACTCAGAGGGCTTTTCGTATTTTCTCCTTCTTCAAAGATACGAGGAGAGTGGAAGGTATTCGTTGCCTTATCTGCGGGACCCACTCATTATATGTATCTCTCTCTTTAATCTTAATTTATTATCCTCTGTATACTACCCTAGTTGGAGTGGTTAGCTCGTTTGCGCCAAGAACTTGTATGGTCCTTTGTGCCCTGTGAGCTGTCTACATTCCGACGAGGGGGTTATAGAGAGAGAAAGAGAGATCCATCGGGTCGTCCATCAGCTGTGATGTGTGATGGACGACCGATATCGTGCGAAGGACCGGATGGTCTGGTTTTTCACTCGAGGGAGCTACCTGTTCCATACACTAGTATATCGCTCGGCGGTAAAAATTGACTGAGTGGTATACCGAGTGGTGGAGTGAGAAGGAGAAAAGAGACAGATGAGGGGGGAGGGGAGAGAGGAGGGCGGCGACGGCGAAGGGGCGGCAACAGTGAACTCCCCCCCCCCCCCCCCCCCCCCCCCGCGGACGGCGAAGGGGGCGTGGGTAGAGGTAAGGTGGTGGTGGTGTGGGTGGTGATGAAAATGATGGTGATGATGTTTTAGTAGTTGTTGTTGATGGTGGTGGTTGTTGAGATGTTGAAGGTGGAGTTAATGGTGGTGAGGTGGAGATGAAAGTGGTGTGGTGAAGGTGTTGGTGGTGATGGTGATGATGGAGTGGTGGTGATGGTGTAGATGTAATGGTGGTGGGTGATGAAGATGATGATGATGATGTAGTGGGTGGTGATGGTGGAGCGAAGTAGAGGAGGAGGTGATGGTTGAGAAGGAGAGGGGAGAGGTGATGGTCGGCCTTAGGTGGTGGTGACGGTGGCCGGCCATGGTGGAAGAGGAGGGAAGAAGGTGATGGTGGTGAGAAGATGGTAGAGACGGAGAAGATTGATGGTGGCGGAGATTGGTGATGGAGTGGATGGTGATGGTGGAATGAAGTGGAGAAGGAGGTGGTGGTGTTGTGTAGTGGAGATGGTGGAGGGAAGAGAAGATAGAGGTAGAAGTGTTGTGGAGGAGGGTGATGGGTTGGAGGAAGATGGGGTGGCGTAGTTGAGTAATTGTTGATGTTGTTGAAGATGGAGTTGGAGAGGGAGGTGGATATTGGTGGTTTAGCGATGGGCGGAGGAGGCGGACGGAGGAGGGTGCTGGTGGCGACGGTACTGGTGTTGGCCGGCCTAAAAGGAGGAGGGGAGAGGTTGAGGGAGAGTGTGAGAGAGAAAGAAATGAAAGAGAGAGAAGAAATAAAGAGGAAGAGAGAGGAAGTTGGTGAGATGGGATAGGAGAGATGTTGATAGGGAGAGGGGATGCAGGTGATGTGATGAGAGCATGGCTGGTCGGCTGACTTGGGGGGCAAGGAAAAAGAAGAGAAAAGAAAGAAAAAAAGAGAAGGGAAAAATAATATTATTTAAAAAAAAGAAAAAAATTGATTGTTTCAGAAATGTTCCCAAAAATTCTCAAAAAATAGAAAATATTATTTTAACGTACATAATAGTGAAATCAGATTGAAAAAATTCAATCTGGTTTTCAAACTAAAAAAATTCTGAAATCAATCAGGCGATACAAATCGACTCCAAATCCAGTTGAATTACGATAAATTAAGAAAAATCTCAAAAATGTGTTTAGATGGAAAATGAGATTCTAAAGACATTTCTAGAATTCAATTCCATTCAAAAACTAAAAATCAAGGAATCGGTCCGCGACACCGATCGATACCGGGTTTGAAGATTTAGCAAATTAACTCGGAAAAAAAATCAAAAAATCATGAAAAATCTAAAATATTAGAAAATAATATTTGAAACTGAAATCGGTCAAATCTGACTACCGAAAAGACCAAATCGAGCAATATACTAGGCTCAGAGTATGGCTGACTCCGAGTCCATGAATCCGGATCCAAAGCGAAACAATCGCATAAATAAACACAAAGCAAAAATAAATACATGAAGAAAAAATATGATCGAAAAATCAGAATACATATCTAAGTACGTATTCTGGGAATAGAGTGTTACACTGGGCTATGATTCAGATGATTTTTGTTATGTTGTGTTCATGACGACGAGACACACTGGCATTTACTATAGGTCATGATAGCCCTATAATCATCAGTAGGTAATTTTCTTAACTCGGACCCTTATTTGTGAGTTGGTATTCATCTTCTATTATTTTATGAGTTTAATATGTTGCCATAAATAGTAAGACTGTGAGATTCTGTTAACCATGTGTTTGCTGATCATAATATATTGATTGTATAAGTTTGTGTCATCGTAACTGAGTAGTTGAATCATTTTATTTTAGATTGGAACGGTATAACTACGTTGCACATTTTGTAAAATTCTTCTGTTACATTATTTGTTTTAACTATTTTTGTAACCCCCTGCTCCCTGATGTACGTATCACCGTATCAGTATGCGATATGACGTATAATGTTGATTTTATCTTTCTGGTCATCAGATTGAGCTGATTCTAGTTTTAAAAATCATTTTCTAATATTTTAGATTTTTCAAATTTTCTAAAATTTTTCTGGATTATTTTGGAAAATCTCCGTAGTCGGTGTGGACCGATACCGATAATCGGCATTCTGATTTTTATTTCACAAACAGCGTTGTATTTTAAGAATCCGCTTTCACCATGTGGCTTATCTCCGTTTGGGTATTTTTGGGGATTTTTCCGAATTTCTCGAAAATCCGGCCTAACCGGTGTCGCCCGGTATCGGCGAGACACTCCGGGATTTTTAATTTGCAAACCGGATTGAAATTCTATAAACCGCTTTCATATTACGTCTCAGGATAATATTCTATATTTTTTATAATTTTTGGGCATCGTTCGAAGCTGGTCAAATATTGGGCCATATTATAATAATAAAATATTATTTTTTTAATCTTTTTCCTTTCTTTTCTTTTTCTTTCTCTTCCTTCTTCTCCACACTTCTTCCACCATCTAACCCAACCGCCATTTCTCTCTCCCCTTAAAAATCTCCCCCTTCTCATTCTCTCTCTCAATTTCTGCTCTCTCTAAATCTCTCTCTTAAACCCTTCTCTCTCTCTCTCTCTCTCTCTCTCTCCCCTTCAACCCTCTCCTCCCTCTCGTTCACTCTCTCTCTCTCCCCGGCGGCCTGACCGGCGGACAGGCGCCGGCGGCCGGGTGCCGGCGGCGCCGTAGGCCGGCCGGCGCAGGGCCGGCAGTGGGGGAGTGGGGAAGCGCTAGCCCCCACACACCCTCTCTCTCTCTCTCTCTCAGTGGGGATGTCCGGCGGCCATGGGCGCTGGAGTAGCGCCAGCGGGGCAGCCGCGCCAGCGAGGTGGCCGCGCCAGGGCGGCAGCAGCAGCGCACGGATGCTGCTGCTGTTGCTTCTTTGGGTGAAAAACCCAAATGGGTTTGGGTTTCGGGTTCAACCCAAACCCGACCCGTTGGCACCCAAACCCGACCCGTTAAGGTAAAATTTCATTTAAGCCCCTGTAAACTTATCACTTCCTTTGGGGACCCTAAAAAATTACAAACAGCCCCCTGAATATTTTCAACTATTACATATCTAACCTTTTTCTATTGGTTTTGGTTTCCGAACGATATCTGGAGCATCCGGACTCTGATTTGGACGATTCTGGATCCGTTGCGATCGTGAGAAAGAGAGCTACATGCCCATGGCCAGTTTGCGAGTGTTTTTATTTTCTAAATTGTCTTTTAATCATATTGATTGAGCTTGGTTGCTTTCTTTAAATAAAACATGATTACCGATAAATTGTAAACAATAGTAAAACACTGTCATAAACACTGTACTGAGAATATGTCTGATAACCAAAAGACGTTGATTGTGACACTAGATGCCTATTATGTCCTGTTCATGTACCACTGACATCCGGGCCACTATTTCACCATAGTCTTCGACACTATTATTTCATGTATTATATCACAGTTAGATAACGATCGTCGCATGTATACTGATCCACGGTACCCGATGACACTACATTGTCACTAGACACGAATGCTGGACACTGTTAATTCATGCACTGGTATCATCATGACACGGACACTGTAATTCACTGGACACGGTCTTACATTATACACTGACCACTGGTATGACATGTACTATCACAGAGATATTATACGGAGTATTGCGACACATATATGTTCAATTGGTACACGGATATACCAATGCACGGACTGTCGCATTTCATATTATTGTTCTCATCATTACATGGATGCTCGGTACACAGTTATATCATGTTTGCATATCACTGTTACACATGCATGTATGGTTTCTTTATTCTAGTCCTATCGATCCCCGTTCATATTACATGTATTATTGTTCCATGTTATCCCCGTATGAATGTTATATGATTATTTCCCGTTATTGATATTGTTATTCCCGTTACTGGACACATGAGCTATTGATATGCGATGTGTGGAATCCCACATCTATTGTTTCCCGTTTCCTGTTATCGTGTTTTGTGCTGTCAACCGAGCTCATATTATGTTATCATGTTACATGTACCATACCTTGTACTTGTTCCTGATATACTGTATAGTGAAAGATAATAATGATAACTTGAGTATGGGGGAGACTTGACGGTTGACTAGATCTTGTTGGGTGGATGTCTGGATCCATTGTTTGTCACACTGCAGGGGACGGGGTAGTGCTGGCTACCGTCTTTACTCATGAGCTCCCGTTTCTCGTTATTATTTTAGCTCATTGAGATTCCTGTTACATGTTACAGCCCTAGCGGGCTGGTCCTGGTCTCAGCAGCCAGGGGTCTGATAAGGCCGTTGTCCCGGGTATGCACGAGATACACCCACCTGACTAGAGCTCCTCGACCATGGGTTTCCAATTAACATAATATAACAGTATACACAATAGTGACGTCGGGAACACTTATTATTTGGTCACTCTCTCGTTTGGATAATGATACCCGTAGGCCATGTCCGGATGGGTTCGACTGGAGTGCGGGCTCCAGGATGAACTGTCAGTGGTATGGGACACTGGAAGAGATTGATTAAAATAGCAGGCGGTACTGATTGCTACTATTGTATAAAGAACATGACTTGCCTGATACATGTTTACTATTGTATAGTTGTACTTGTTACTGTTCCTGATCATTTATCCGCTATCATGTTACCTGTATGATCGGTACTTTACCTGGTACATGTTACGCTTTCTGTGGTGACATACTACTCATGCACATGTATACGTTGCATTGCATATATTTTGTTTTGTATTGCCTATATGCTGCCTAGACACAACACCGTAGTATGGTTAGGTTGCATACTTCATCTACACGTTTATCTCCATCACATCATCACTATACAACTGTAGTTATTACTGTAGACATGACCCGATGATAACATGCTAGGTAGTGCTGGTATTAAAATATGACATGATTATATTTTTCTCATGCTTATTATATACTTATTATATGGTATCACTAGGACAACATCATGTATTATATATATGTATCGTGCTTGTATTACTATTGTATATATTACTGCCTCCTTCATTTTACCACTCACTAGGTCGCTTTCTGACGACCCTGGGTTTGCGTGCCCAGGTTGGAGATCCGAGTTACCGTATTATCAGATAGTGCCTTGGAGTCACATAGGAGATTCCTCATCGAGACTATTCATACGTATCTTTATGATTTATTGCTGTTATCTTATTTATCCCTATTTTTGTATCTGTTATGATCACTAACCTCTTTATGCAGGTATTCTTGTACTTATTTCCTGCTGGAACCCTTGTGTATATGGAGGCTATGTCCTGTACTGAGGCTTAACGTACGCGTGAGGGTGTTTTCACCTCGCGTATGTACGTCGCCATAACGTCCCCGTACCTGCGGGATCGGGGCGTTACATAGTGGTATCAGAGCTTAGGTTCACACCTGGTGTGGGTAGCCACCTGGGTCACTGCTTGGGCTCTTATCAACAGTACAATTAAGTTCAGATTCACTGATCTGTATCTGAATTTGGGGATTCCAGCGACGAGTACAAGAATACACTGTCATTGGCAAGTCATTCCTTGACTCTTTTGTCTTCCTTACTGACAGTTGTCAATCCGAATTTCTGATTTCCTTCTTGCTTTCTTTTCATCTTCTTGCTTCCAAGCTGTTAGTGTTAGTTCCCTACAATACCTCGCCATCCCGAGTTCTTTCTAGATATTAGAGTGCGCAGCAGAAGTGTCGTGGACCCGTAACATTTAGGCTTTGGGATTGGAAATATTGTTCTCACACCTGATTTGAAATTTCGAGGACGAATTTTTTTGTAAGGTGGGGAGAAATGTAACCCTTTGCTCCCTGATGTACGTATCACCGTATGAGTACACGATACGACGTATAATATTGATTTGACCTTTCTGGTCATCAGATTGAGCCGATTCTAGTTTCAAAAATCATTTTCTAATATTTTAAATTTTTTAGAGTTTTCTGGAATTTTTCTGGATTATTTTAGAAAATCTCCGTAGTCAGTATCGACCGATACCGATATTCGGCATTCTGATTTTTATTTCACAAATGACATTGTATTTTAAGAATCCGCTTTCACCATGTGACTTAGAATCGTCTTATCTCCGTTTGGGTATTTTTGGAGATTTTTCCGAATTTCTGAAAATCCGGCCTAATCGGTGTTGCCCAATATCGGCGAGACACTCCGAGATTTTTAATTTGCAAATCGGATTGAATTTCTGTAAACCGTTTTCATATTACGTCTCAGGATAATATTCTCTATTTTTTGTAATTTTTGGACATCGTTCGGAGCTGATCAAATATTGTGCCATATTATAATAAAATATTATTTTTGTAATCTTTTCCCTTTCTTTTCTTTTCTTTCTCTTCCTTCTTCTCCACACTTCTTCCACCGCCTAACCCAACCGCCATTTCTCTCTCCCCTTAAAAATCTCCCCCTTCTCATTCTCTCTCTCTCTCTCTCTCTCAATTTCTCCTCTCTCTAAATCTCTTAAACCCTTTTCTTTCCTCTTCTCTCTCTCTCTGTCTCTCTCTTTCCTTCAACCCTCTTCTCCCTCTCGTTCACTCTCTCTCTCTCTCCCCGGCGGCCTGACCGGCGGCCAGGTGCCGGCGGCGCCGTAGGCCGGCCAGCGCAGGGCCGACAGTGGGGGAGGGGGGGAAGCGCCAGCCCCCATACATCCTCTCTCTCTCTCTCTCTCGCAGTGGGGATGTCCGGCGGCCATGGGCGTCGGAGCGGCGCTGGCGGGGCAGCCGCGCCGGCCGGGCGGCGGGCGCGCCAGGGCGGCAGCAGCAGCGCACGGCTGCTGCTGCTGTTGCTTCTTTGGGTGAAAAACCCAAATGGGTTTGGGTTTCGGGTTCAACCCAAATCCGACCCGTTGGCACCCAAATCTGACCCGTTAAAGGTAAAATTTTATTTAAGCCCCTATAAACTTATCACTTCCTTTGGGGACCCTAAAAAATTACAAACAGCCCCCTGAATATTTTCAGCTATCACATATCTAACCTTTTTCTATTAGTTTTGGTTTCCGAACGATATCTGGAGCATCCGGACTCCGATTTGGACGATTCTAGATCCGTTGCGATCGTGGGAAAGAGAGCTACATGTCCATGACCAGTTTGTGAGTGTTTTTATTTTTAAATTGTCTTTTGATCATATTGATTGAGCTTGGTTGCTTTCTTTAAATAAAACATGATTACCGATAAATTGTAAACAATAGTAAAACACTGTCATAAACACTGTACTGAGAATATGCCTGATAACTAAAAGACGTTGATTGTGATACTAGATGCCTATTATGTCCTGTTCATGTACCACTGACATCCGGGCCACTATTTCACCATAGTCTTCGACACTATTATTTCATGTATTATATCACAGTTAGATAACGATCGTCACATGTATACTGATCCACGGTACCCGATGACACTACACTGTCACTAGACATGAATGCTGGACACTATTAATTCATGCACTGGTATCATCATGACACGGACACTGTAATTCACTGGACACGGTCTTACATTATACACTGACCACTGGTATGACATGTACTATCACAGAGATATTATACGGAGTATTGCGACACATATATGTTCCACTGGTACACAGATATACCAATGCACGGACTGCCGCATTTCATATTATTGTTCTCATCATTACATGGATGCTCGGTACACAGTTATATCATATTTGCATATCACTGTTACACATGCATGTATGGTTTCTTTATTCTGGTCCTATGGATCTCCCGTTCATATTACATGTATTATTGTTCCATGTTATCCCTGTATGAATGTTATATGATTATTTCCCGTTACTGATATTGTTATTCCCGTTACTGGAAACATGAGCTGTTGATAATGCGATGTGTGGAATCCCACATCTATTGTTTCTTGTTTCCCGTTATCGTGTTTTGTGCTGTCAACTGAGCTCATATTATGTTATCATGTTATATGTACCATACCTTTACTTGTTCCTGATATACTGTATAGTGAAAGATAATAATGATAACTTGGGTATGGGGGAGACTTGACGGTTGACTAGATCTTGTCGGGTGGATGTCTGGATCCATTGTTTGTCCCACTGCAGGGAACGGGGTAGTGCTGGCTACCGTCTGTTACTCATGAGCTCCCGTTTTCCATTATTGTTTTAGCTCATTGAGATTCCCGTTACATGTTACAGCTCTAGCGAGCTGGTCCTGGTCTTAGCAGCCAGGGTCTGATAAGGCCGTTGTCCCGGGTGTGCACGGGATACACCCACCTGACTAGAGCTCCTCGACCATGGGTTTCCAATTAACATAATATAAAAGTATACACAATAGTGACGTCGGGAACACTTGTTATTTGGTCACTCTCTCGTTTGGATAATGGTACCCGTAGGCCATGTCCGGATGGGTTCGATTGGAGTGCAGGCTCCAGGATGAACTGCCAGTGGTATGAGACACTGAAAAAGATTGATTAAAATAGCAGGCGGTACTGATTGCTACTATTGTATAAAGAACATGACTTGCCTGATACATGTTTACTATGGTATAGTTGTACTTGTTACTATTTCTGATCATTTATCCGCTATCATGTTACCTGTATGATCGGTACTTTACCTGGTACATGTTACGCTTTCTGTGGTGACATACTACTCATGTACATGTATACGTTGCATTGCATATATTTTGTTTTGTATTGCCTATATGCTGCCTAGACACAACACCGTAGTATGGTTAGGTTGCATACTTCATCTACACGTTTATCTCCATCACATCATCACTATACAACTGTAGTTATTACTGTAGACATGACCCGATGATAACATGCTAGGTAGTGCTGGTATTAAAATATGACATGATTATATTTTTCTCATGCTTATTATATACTTATTATATGGTATCACTAGGACAACATCATGTATTATATATATGTATCGTGCTTGTATTATTGTTGTATATATTACTGCCTCCTTCATTTTACCACTCACTAGGTCGCTTTCTGACGACCCTGGGTTTGTGTGCCCAGGTTGGAGATCCGAGTTACCGTATTATCAGATAGTGCCTTGGAGTCACATAGGAGATTCCTCATCAAGACTATTCATACGTATCTTTATGATTTATTACTGTTATCTTATTTATCCCTATTTTTGTATCTGTTATGATCACTAACCTCTTTCTGCAGGTATTCTTGTACTTATTTCCTGCTGGAACCTTTGTGTATATGAAGGCTATGTCCTGTACTGAGGCTTAACGTACGCGTGAGGGTGTTTTCACCTCGCGTATGTACGTCGCCATAACGTCCCCGTACCTGCGGGATCGGGGCGTTACAATTTTCCTATTCAAGATCATATAGTTGGTGAAATATTGTGATGCTTATTACATCATTGACTTCTGATTCATACACGCACGCATGTTTCACATCAAAATACTATTCAATGTATCTAACCACAACTATTTAACATGAATTAAATAAAATAAATACATGATACAAATCTGTCTAGATATCTTATGTCCAAAATGCACTGGTAACTTGTAACATAACAAATAAATCTGTATGTATAAAATTCATAAACACTACACAATAAGTTCATCTCTTACTAAAACGATCCTGATCAAATATCTCAAGTGTGGTCTCAAGATAATGTTCAATTCCCACATGAATAATAATAATGAATAAATTTTTGTCATTCTCAGACTTGTAGCCTATTAGCAAGCCAAATCCATCCATTTAGGCTATAATTATGTATAAATACTCAAAATATACTTCAAATGGTCTTTACTGTTTTTAAATAATTTTATAGAGTTTTTAGGAATTTTTTATCAAGTTTATGGTTAAAATGCCTTTTATGCAAATTTCAGAATCTATAGACTGTTATGTAAATACTAGAATATTGATCCAGAATGATCCATGGGCTGATCTGCAAAATCATATATTTTAGGGTTATTTAGTCAATTTACTATGAATCCCATGGGTTTTAAGGGGTTGATAGTAATTTCTGGGACAAAATTGAGCATACAGTTAAATTGTGAAAACTCAAGGAGCCGGTGGAAGTTTTCCATCCCCTACCTTCTTCTTCCATCAAGAGCAGCCCCCACCCAAACTCATTTCAGCTTGGGTTTGGACAGCTGCAGCAGGCAACTCCGTGGCCACCTTCGACTGTGGCAAAGGCATTGACAACCGACGACCACTCCCGTCGACCGATCGCCACCTCTGGTGTTCAGTGATTGCCGCCAGGAAATTCTGGTCATCGCCAACGAGCTCCATCATCGGAAATTTATTTATTTATTTATTTATTCAGGTATGATCCAAAGTTTGGATCTTTGGGTTTAATTAAATTAATTCATAGAGATTAATAAAACTTTAAATATAAAACATAAAGTTAGAAACTTTACTGCGGGTTTGTTTGGTTGTCGTAATTTGCCGTAATTCGTAAGTCGTAATTGGTAAAGTCTTTTACAGTTGTAAATGAGTTAAATGCACGTAAGTTTTACGTTGTTTGGTTGGTATTATAAAATTGTAAGTGAGAAAGTGTATTGTGTTTTACGGTGTTTGGTTATCGTAATTGGTAAGTCGTACGTGAAAAAGTTGGCCACAAAATTAACTATTTGGTGATTTAAAAAGTTTTAATATTGCAAATAAATACTAAAAATGCTAAATATTAAAAAACTAGTATTAACATAAAAAAATAATACAAATTTGCATGACCACAAAATTAACTAGAAGTGGGCTGCAAGTGAGTGGTAATTGGATTGCAAGTGAGTGATAGTTGAGTTGCGTAAGTCTTTTACGAATTACGGTCCAAACAAACGCCGTAATTGTAATTGAATTGTAAGTCATTTACGAATTACGGACCTTTACGATTTTTACGATGAAACAAGTAACCCCTCCTATGAGGTTCTTCCTCTTCTCTTTCTGCTTCCACACTCTTCTCACTCTCTAGCTCAAGTGTGAGGGAAATTGCTACTTTATGATCCTTTTGTAGTTTTAGAAAGACTTGTGGGGAAGATATCTGTAATACCCCGTTCCCGGAATACGTACTTAATTGCGTATTCAGTTTTTCGATCGTATTTTTTCGATTTACTTCTTGTATTCGACCGATTTCAGTTTCAAATATTATTTTTCAATATATTAGATTTTCTATGATTTTCTGGATTTTTCTTGAATTAAAAGGAATTTCTTCAAAACCGGTGTCGACCAGTGTCGCTGATCGATTCCCGGATTTTTATTTTACAATCAGTTTGGAATTTCTAGGAAGTTCTTTAGACATTATTTCTTAGAATCATATTTCTTATCTAAATACTTTTTCTGAGGATTTTATGAATTTATGAAAATTCCAACGGAGTCGGTAGTTAACTGATTCCGGGATTTTTAGTTTTAAAACTATAAAGTATTTCTTAAAACGGATTTCACTATGATTCTTAATATAATATTCTTGATTTTGGTAAATTTTACGAGTCGTTCCGAGACACTTGAATTTCGGACGATTTCGGTATTTTCCGAAATGTTTTCCGCATCCCCGACTTAAACCCGGGAATCAGTATTTTCAACAGTTTCATTTTGAGTCCAAGAGAAAATATCTTCTCTTATTGATTTCTTTTCCTTTTTCCTTTTCTTTAATTCTTTCTTCCTCCACAAGCCAAGCTTTTCCAAAATTCCAACAATTCCAAAAATTCCATAATTCCACAAAATTCCACACACTTCCTCATTAATGCCCCTCTTTCTCTCTCTCTCCCATGGCCGGCCAAGTGGCCAAAAGAGGGACACTCATCCCCTCCTCCACTTTGCAAAAACCCCCCTCTCTTCTATCTTATTTGCATCTCCTTTACAAATCCAAACCCTATTTAAATATTTCCTTTACATTTCCATTTCCTTTTTCTTCACTTCATCAAAGAGATTGCCTTCACCAATTCCCTCCTCCATCTCAACCTCAACCACCAACTCCAAAGCTTCACCAAGGTCATCATCTTCACCTCAACTACCACTTTGGATTGGGGATCGTCTCCTTCTTCATCGGAGATATCGCCGTGGATTATTTACCGACCACGATCTTTTCAAGCTTCTCATAACCATTCCAAGTGAGTATTTTTACTCACCAAGACTCATACAATTCTTAGTATGTTTATGCTTCCATATCTTGTACATTTGTGTCTTCAAAATCATATTTTTAACCATCAAGAACAACCATCAAATTCAGTTCTGTAATCTGTTTTCAGACCACGATTAGTCGACTTGACCTAGGAGCTAGTCGACTTGAAACCCTTAGTTTGAAACGTAATCTTTTCTGGAGCACAGTTTTAGTCGACTATGTTAATTTACCAGTCGACTATAGATTACTAGTCGACTATACTTTCTACCCTAGTCGACTAATGTTTCCTGAATCAAAATCCAACTTTCTGTAACTCAGATTTAGTCGACTTAACATAACTGTTAGTCGACTTGGCATATCTGTTAGTCGACTACCCTTTTGACCCTAGTCGACTAACTTTTTCTGAATCAGAAACCCAACTCTCTGGTGCACAGTTTTGGTCGACTATACCAGACTGTTAGTCAACTAATCCCTCTATTAGTCGACTACTCCCTTGACCCTAGTCGACTAACTTTGGCTGTTTGTCATAGTTAATTACTTTCTTATATTTGGATCTTATGCTTGGTTCATATGTTTGTATATTATACTTTATGACTTGTTAATTAGTACTCTCAACCTCTTGTCATGCTATCTATTAAAACAAGGCATGATACACTTGACATTGTTTAATTATCACAGTTAAGGGAATGTAGTACCTGTATTCCAGTTATGTATTCCAGTTATGATCTTGCTCATTCCCTTAATCTGATAATTATGTTAATAAACCCTAAAAAGGACAACTTGTATGGGGAATGGGAGGAAGTGATGAATGCCGGAATGACACCTTGCTTATAGTATGGGAATGAAATATTGGCGGTAGTGTTAGTGGGACTTAGGGCCCACAGGAGATTAGTGTTAGGGGGACTTTGGGCCTCCAAACTGGTTCCAGGTGTATGGAAACTACTATAAGAAGCTCTATCAGTTCTTCATCTACTTCCGGTAACAAACCTCGACTTGCTTATATATGGATGTATGTGCGTTGGGATATATACCGAGACACATACCTAGATATATGGGTTAGACGAATAATAATAATTTATACTCTTGATATTCCTGTTATGACACCTGTGTCGGACTCCAGTTATGATTACTGTTATGATCCCTGTTTTGATACCTGTTATGCACTCTTGTCATACCTGTTATGTATTCTTGTTATGACTATTTTGCGACTCTGATTCTATATGCTTGGATTACGGTGACATGAGATAAAGGTATATAGATGAGGGTTTCCTTGTTTGGATTATTCCTTCGATGTACTAGTCTCATGGGACCGTGACCTAAGTGTATACAATCAATCTTGCTTGTAATCAACTTTACCCTGGATTTCCTGTTTTAAGGATATTATGTTTTACTTATTCACACTTGCTATACTTGTGTTCTAACCTTCCTACTCTTGTCTCTTAGCCATTTGGCTGTAGCATGTTCATTGTTGGGAGGTCCTGACTCCCTTGGATTTGTATGTTCAGGTTTAGAAGCTTGGATCGAAGTGGAGCTGTCCACAGCAGATCAAGCTTTTCTTAGTGAGCTGGCAGCCTAGTTCCAGTTCTTTCGTGCCAGACTCCTCTTTTGACTCACGGGATCTTCATCCTACTCGTGAGCATTTTGTATCTTTATTGTATATTTTACTTTTGGACTTGGTTGTGATAAAAGACACATGTGTTGTGTAATAGTTTATCATATCCTGCATAACTTTGTATTTGTACTTTTATGTTGGCATATGTATGTATACCACGCTTTGTGTTGTACTCTGATCCTTGCTTGTACTTTTATGCTTAGCGTATATACGTGGGGGCATTTTCTGACCTACTTATATACGTCGCAGTGACGTCTCCGTATCCGCGGGATCGGGGCGTTACAGGATGGTATCAGAGCTTAGGCTCTTACCTCTATAGTACAATCAAGCAGCAAATTCCAGTAATTTGCTATTGCCAACTACAATGTACAAAGTTATCTAGTCCTTCTTGATTCCTTCTTGATTCCTTCCCTTATGTCCTAAAATCCTTCCATTTTTCCAGTTCCTTCCAGTCATCTTCCACCAACTAGGTATGGATAGAAGATCGGGTCGTAGCAACTCTGGGCAGGTATCGAATGGACCCACAGGAGAGAATGTAGATATACTGAGGGTCATTCAGATGATGATGGAGAATCAGCAGCAACAGACGGAACTCCTTCGGCAAGAGTTGGCAGCTCCCAAAGGACAAAGGCCGGGGAATATATCAGACTTCAGAAGGTTGCAACCAGCCACATTCACGGGAGGAGAGAAACCCCTGGATGCTGAGCAATGGCTGACAGACACCACAGATCTGTTGAATGCAGCCCGAGTTCCAAAGGAGAATCAAGTGGAGGTCGCCAAGATTCAATTGAAGGATATAGCTAGAACTTGGTGGCTAGCTGAGGAGGCAAGATTGGAGAAGCCTGTCACTTGGGACACATTCTCCAAGAGTTTTTATAGCAGATTCTTCCCTGTCACAGCTCAGAAAGACATGGAGGAACAGTTCATCCGGCTTCGGCAAGGGAATAAGTCAGTGGATGAATATGCCGCGGAATTTCTCAGACTTAGCCGCTTTGCTCCGTACATGGTAACTGATGAGGAGAAGCGGGCAAGTAGATTCCAGCAGGGATTACAGATGGACATCCAAGTCTTCTTAATGCCCCAGCAGTTGAAGACTTATTCTGAAGTTCTCACCATAGCTCGAGAAGTGGAGCGTGGACTGGAGAAGAAGGATTGACCCTGATAAGGAACCAGGCCAAGAAGAGGCCTTTGAGTTGATGGATGAGGAAGATGCAGTTAGGGCAACCCATGGCCCGATGAACAAGAGACCATTCCAACCTCCTCTGTCTCAGATTATATGTAATTTCTGCCATAGACCCGGGCATTATAAGAGGGATTGTCGCATTGCCAATGGATTATGTTTGGCATGTGGGGCAGGGAGTCATGCACTAAGGGATTGCCCGCACAGAAAGTTTGGACATACGGCACCAGTTAGACCGGCTCTTCCAGCCCCAGCACATCCAGCCCCAGCACTTCCAGCTCCGCCACTGAGGAGGAATCCAGAACCTGTTGATCGAAGAGTTCCATTTCCACCCCAACGGTATGATCATCAGCAGAGAGGAATGAGAACTAGAGCAGATCAGGGTAGAGGCCAAGGTTACATAATGGCGGCAGAGGCATCAGATGACGCAGCAGAGTGGGAAGACATGTATCCAGATCAGGAACCTTAAGGATATCATGGTAACCACTGCCCCGGATCTTGTATTTGAATTAGTTATCTTTCTAAATATTTCCCTTATCATTCTCTTATTGTCCATCCTGGTCCTTCATGTGTTCACCTTAACCCTGTTTTGGATTTATGAAGCTTTTATTCCACCTTTGTCCCCTTTGTGTTCAATTTGCCCCTTAGCGAAATTGCGAGGACGCAATTTTTGTAAGGTGGGTGGATTGTAATACCCCGTTCCCGAAATACGTACTTAATTGCGTATTCAGTTTTTCGATCGTATTTTTTCGATTTACTTCTTGTATTCGACCGATTTCAGTTTCAAATATTATTTTTCAATATATTAGATTTTCTATGATTTTCTGGATTTTTCTTGAATTAAAAGGAATTTCTTCAAAACCGGTGTCGACCAGTGTCGCTGATCGATTCCCGAATTTTTATTTTACAATCAGTTTGGAATTTCTAGGAAGTTCTTTAGACATTATTTCTTAGCATCATATTTCTTATCTAAATACTTTTTCTGAGGATTTTATGAATTTATGAAAATTCCAACGGAGTCGGTAGTTAACTGATTCCGGGATTTTTAGTTTTAAAACTATAAAGTATTTCTTAAAACGGATTTCACTATGATTCTTAATATAATATTCTTGATTTTTGGTAAATTTTACGAGTCGTTCCGAGACACTTGAATTTCGGACGATTTCGGTATTTTCCGAAATATTTTCCGCATCCCCGACTTAACCCGGGAATCAGTATTTTCAACAGTTTCATTTTGAGTCCAAGAGAAAATATCTTCTCTTATTGATTTCTTTTCCTTTTTCCTTTTCTTTAATTCTTTCCTTCCTCCACAAGCCAAGCTTTTCCAAAATTCCAACAATTCCAAAAATTCCATAATTCCACAAAATTCCACACACTTCCTCATTAATGCCCCTCTTTCTCTCTCTCTCCCATGGCCGGCCAAGTGGCCAAAAGAGGGACACTCATCCCCTCCTCCACTTTGCAAAAACCCCCCTCTCTTCTATCTTATTTGCATCTCCTTTACAAATCCAAACCCTATTTAAATATTTCCTTTACATTTCCATTTCCTTTTTCTTCACTTCATCAAAGAGATTGCCTTCACCAATTCCCTCCTCCATCTCAACCTCAACCACCAACTCCAAAGCTTCACCAAGGTCATCATCTTCACCTCAACTACCACTTTTGGATTGGGGATCGTCTCCTTCTTCATCGGAGATATCGCCGTGGATTATTTACCGACCACGATCTTTTCAAGCTTCTCATAACCATTCCAAGTGAGTATTTTTACTCACCAAGACTCATACAATTCTTAGTATGTTTATGCTTCCATATCTTGTACATTTGTGTCTTCAAAATCATATTTTTAACCATCAAGAACAACCATCAATTCAGTTCTGTAATCTGTTTTCAGACCACGATTAGTCGACTTGACCTAGGAGCTAGTCGACTTGAAACCCTTAGTTTGAAACGTAATCTTTTCTGGAGCACAGTTTTAGTCGACTATGTTAATTTACCAGTCGACTATAGATTACTAGTCGACTATACTTTCTACCCTAGTCGACTAATGTTTCCTGAATCAAAATCCAACTTTCTGTAACTCAGATTTAGTCGACTTAACATAACTGTTAGTCGACTTGGCATATCTGTTAGTCGACTACCCTTTTGACCCTAGTCGACTAACTTTTCCTGAATCAGAAACCCAACTCTCTGGTGCACAGTTTTGGTCGACTATACCAGACTGTTAGTCAACTAATCCCTCTATTAGTCGACTACTCCCTTGACCCTAGTCGACTAACTTTGGCTGTTTGTCATAGTTAATTACTTTCTTATATTTGGATCTTATGCTTGGTTCATATGTTTGTATATTATACTTTATGACTTGTTAATTAGTACTCTCAACCTCTTGTCATGCTATCTATTAAAACAAGGCATGATACACTTGACATTGTTTAATTATCACAGTTAAGGGAATGTAGTACCTGTATTCCAGTTATGTATTCCAGTTATGATCTTGCTCATTCCCTTAATCTGATAATTATGTTAATAAACCCTAAAAAGGACAACTTGTATGGGGAATGGGAGGAAGTGATGAATGCCGGAATGACACCTTGCTTATAGTATGGGAATGAAATATTGGCGGTAGTGTTAGTGGGACTTAGGGCCCACAGGAGATTAGTGTTAGGGGGACTTTGGGCCTCCAAACTGGTTCCAGGTGTATGGAAACTACTATAAGAAGCTCTATCAGTTCTTCATCTACTTCCGGTAACAAACCTCGACTTGCTTATATATGGATGTATGTGCGTTGGGATATATACCGAGACACATACCTAGATATATGGGTTAGACGAATAATAATAATTTATACTCTTGATATTCCTGTTATGACACCTGTGTCGGACTCCAGTTATGATTACTGTTATGATCCCTGTTTTGATACCTGTTATGCACTCTTGTCACACCTGTTATGTATTCTTATTATGACTATTTTGCGACTCTGATTCTATATGCTTGGATTACGGTGACATGAGATAAAGGTATATAGATGAGGGTTTCCTTGTTTGGATTATTCCTTCGATGTACTAGTCTCATGGGACCGTGACCTAAGTGTATACAATCAATCTTGCTTGTAATCAACTTTACCCTGGATTTCCTGTTTTAAGGATATTATGTTTTACTTGTTCACCTTGCTATACTTGTGTTCTAACCTTCCTACTCTTGTCTCTTAGCCATTTGGCTGTAGCATGTTCATTGTTGGGAGGTCCTGACTCCCTTGGATTTGTATGTTCAGGTTTAGAAGCTTGGATCGAAGTGGAGCTGTCCACAGCAGATCAAGCTTTTCTTAGTGAGCTGGCAGCCTAGTTCCAGTTCTTTCGTGCCAGACTCCTCTTTTGACTCACGGGATCTTCATCCTACTCGTGAGCATTTTGTATCTTTATTGTATATTTTACTTTTGGACTTGGTTGTGATAAAAGACACATGTGTTGTGTAATAGTTTATCATATCCTGCATAACTTTGTATTTGTACTTTTATGTTGGCATATGTATGTATACCACGCTTTGTGTTGTACTCTGATCCTTACTTGTACTTTTATGCTTAGCGTATATACGTGGGGGCATTTTCTGACCTACGTATATACGTCGCAATGACGTCTCCGTATCCGCGGGATCGGGGCGTTACAATATCCATATAGCACATGACTCCCACAACAATTCAATATATAAAAGTAGCCCAAATTCTAAAATATGCAATTTTTTATTTGCATTGTTATTAATACTCAGTTATGGGTTAGTACATCATGCATGTGCATTTTTTAAAAAAATTACATTTATTTCTAATTTTGTATGAATATCTATTTTACAATATATTTGAATAGTTTATTTGGAGAAAGTTTGCATCTATCTCTTCAACATAAGTAACATAGTGGAAACATAACTATATTTTTAAATACACAGAATAAAGATTTGCAAAAAAAATACTTGAGTGAAAAATAAAATAAAAAAAGATTTCTGCAAGGATCATTTTCATCTATAATAATAGAAAATAGATGGAGAGGGACTGAAGCGTGACTTTGAAACATTCGGAATTCTTACTTCTTATATTTACGACCTCGGTTTTTTTTTTTTGCACTAAACCATTTTTTTATTTTTTCCTTTTTTAAAACTTTATATTTTTAGAAGCTATTTTCATTCCTATTTAACTACTAACATTCTTTTTTTTCCTCCACATTAACTTTTTCTTTTCTTCAACATTATTTTCTTTTTAAAAAATATTTCTTTTTTCAAAACTTATCTAGTTTTTTATTCTGTCTCCTTTTCCATCACATTGTTTATTTTACTTTTTCCTTTTCCTTTTTCTTTTATTTCTAGTTTTTTCTTTATTTTTTAATATTTTGTATTTTCTTGGTTCTATTTTTTCTTAATTCTTTCGCTTTCTTTTCAATTTTTTTATTTCATTTTTTTGTTCTTTTCTTTATTTTTAAATTAAGTATCTAATTATTTCTAATTATTTCTATCTTTTTCTTTAATAAATAGGAAAATTTTGCCTTCAACCACCTGCTTTCCTTCATAATTAGGAAAAAAAACTCACTCTCTATTTTTATTCACTGCCGCCTCATTCATGTCAGTATAAATTGATTCCACTCAACCATCACTTCCTTATTTATTTTCATTTCCTCTTTTACCTTTTTCCTTCGCTCACGACGTTGCTCTTCCCTCAACCTGACTCGACGCAAAGTAACTCGTGAATCGATCTTCGCATTAAGATCACCTGGGGTGGGGTGGAAGGGGGACGGGGAGCCCCCCTCTCAGGGGTCTCAAGGGGCGAGCCCTCGGACCAATTTTTTTTGAGATCAACCTTTTGTAGATCTCATTTGTTCGTGTTCGCGATGAGTTTTGTTTATGTTTATGATTGATATGATTTTTTAGATCTAAAAAGCATTGGGTATCATTCGATATTGGTGAACAAGGTCTACTGATGATGGCGAAGCTGATATAAAGATTGTGACCCATGATCACAGTTCTATGAAAGGACTGCGACTAGATAGGAGTGCGACTATAACCACAGTCTTTTATTATAGAAGACTGGGACTATAGTCACACTCTTTTTATTAATTGAAAATTATTCTAGCATATAATTGGACTTTCATGTTGCACGTTTGATGTCGGTTTCAGTAATACAATTATGTGAAATAGAGACGGTGACATTTTTATAATATGTTGAAAAACTTGTAACGTCGGTTATCTAAAGATCCGATGAAGAAACTCAAAAAATAGAGGTTGTGGCATCTTTGTAATATGTTGAAAAACTTATAACATCGGTTCTCCATAGAACCGACGTAGAAATTGAAATAAAAACATATTTATTTTTATTTATAGTTGATCAATGGGCATGTCTTTTATTTGAATGAACATCTTTTAGCATGGTTTTTTTATTTATATGCACCGGCTGCAAATAACCTTGGCATATTATAAAAGGATGTAAATTTCATAGATTTAAAAAGAAGAACCCAATCTATTATATATTTTTTTTCTTTTACTTTCTCATTTCTATTAAAAGGATTGCAAAGTTTTTAGACGGGAGATTGTCAAGTTTGCTACTTGTTGACACTATAGACTTTCAATTTCATTATTATTATATGAACACATTTTTCTTATTATTAACATTACTTGTTTCTTCTCGAGACACCTCTCAAATTTTCAACAAACACTTTGATCACATATTTTATCTCTTTTCAACATCTTACTAGCTAACAACCAGTGAGAATTCAAAGAAAATAATTTTCTTCGGGAAAACTCTCTCTCTCTCTCTCTCTCTCTCTCTCTCTCTCTCTCTCTCTCTCTCTCTCACACACACACACACACACAAGTTTCTGGTTTTTTTTATAATTTTCTTCATTCTTACAGTACTTACAAGTCCAAGAGACACAATCTTTGGATATTAATAATTTTCAAAATCAATAATATATTCCGACATAAACAGATAATTCCTATATCTTTCATTCCTTTTGCTTTCTTTTTCTTCAGCAAATCCAAATTTCTTCCCTCGTTAAACTTCTCTAAAAAATTTTATCTCTCTCTCTAAATCTCTCTCTCATTTCTTTTTCTCGCTGTAAAATTTGATTTCTTGTTTGCACCTTAATTATTTAAGTATGTTGCTTCTTTTATTGGACGCCTTGTAGAAGCCTGTGATCGAACCATTGAACCTATTTTGTTTATACATGTATTTGTTTCTCTACAAATTTAAAAAAAAATCATAAAAATAAATTCACATATCAAATTAAGATCAATTAAAGGAAATATGACATAAATATTTAGTAGCTTGAAGCTCTCATCAGTGTCGCCATGAACAGCAGCAAGTGGTATTTATATAATACTTGATATGCTTAAATTTTCATTGAAGTAGAAACCCAAGCACTTCAAATACTACAAAATTTTGGTAGCATGCAATGCCTGAAGCAATATATCAACTTCAAACTATAACGATATGTTATTATTAAGTGAAGATTGATACATATAGTTAGAATCAATGGAGATCGATGGATCATCAAGTAACTAATTATTCCCTGGCCGGTACAAGTCCTGAATCTTCTGCACGTCGTCGGCGTTGAGATCCACCTTCCTCGTCTTGACAGCGAGGGTCGGGTACATGACGGCGTCCTTCACCGGCGAGTGCCACATCCCGAGGAGGTGGCCAATCTCGTGCACGGACACCGACTCGAGATCTATCGCCCTTGCCGAGCTCGCCTGCTTCACGTCCCCCTGCGCCACCCAGTCCTCCGCCGCGTCTAGATGGAACCTCCCGTTCGTCGGGAGGAACGCATGCGCCAGCACTTTCTGCGGCCCGTCGAACGGCTGCCCGTCCCCGTGGGCCCCCAAGAAGAACCCGATGGAGATGTCCGACTCCAAGACGGGGCTCACCTCCTCGAAGGCGAAGCTCGTGACCGCCGCCCAGCGGCTGAACGCGCTGGCGAATACGGTGCTGAGGACGGAGGGCTCGATGGAGACCTCTGGCGGGGTGGGGATGATGCTGTAGGTCAGCCGGCGCGTGCCGGCGGGCCACTTGGGCCTGCCGTTGAAGTAGGCGTAGAGTTGGCGGCGGCCGCCGGAGGACATGGAGGTTAGTGTGCCGTTGACCAAGTCGGGGACGCCGCAGCGGGGTGTCGTGAGCTGCGTGACGGTGGCAAAGTCAAGGATGCCGGTGACATTGAGGTTGAAGTAGTGCTGGTAAGCTTTGAGGGCAGACTCGAGGTCATCGCCAAAGGTGGCGTCAGTGGTGAAGTTGGAGGAGGAGGAGGAGGAGGAGTAGGAGTTAGAAGAGAGGTAGCCGAAGTGGTGGAGATATTTCTTGAGGTCGGGGAGAACAGGGTGAGCATCGCCATGACGGAGGCCAGTGAGGTTGACAAAAGTGTCCCAGGCGGGGCTCTCGGGGTGGGAGTGGGAGGAAGCTGCAGAGGTTGAGAAAGAGAAGACGAACAAGACAAGGAAGAAGAAGATGAAGAAGAACTTGGGGGGGCTCATCATGGTTTTTAGCTTGGGATTGAGCTTTTGCGATGGTTTAAGGGAAAAAAAACTGATTCGGTTGTATATTTGTAGGGGAGGAGGGAGGGACTTGATCGCAGTGCATGAACAAAAAAGAATCAACCGCAATTATCGCATGTGTAGTAGAATGAGTGAATTTAGGAGACAGGGAAAATATGCTTAGAATTTGCTTCCTTGTCAAATTTCTAACCATTCAAGAGCTAGTGATTTTTTCTGATTGAGGATTGTATTTACTCAATCAAAATTTGAAGATTACAGAAATATTTATGATACACTAGGATTTACTACGTTGTCAAATTTATTTCCCCACAAAGAGTTGGGAGTAATCAAAAGATTCTTCTCATACCTTACAAGTTTTAATTTTAAAGTTTTTTTTTTAAAATTTTTTTATAGCTATCAAGCTCATTCCTTTCGTTGATCCCCTCCTGTTATTTCGCCAATGACACCAACGACTTCGATGAAGACGACGAATCTGACGATGGCTACGTCGACTCTGACGACTCTGAGGAGGAAGATGAAGAAGAAGAGGAGGAGGAGGAGGAAGTATAGTCTTTGGTGTCTGAGGGAGATGGGGACTCAACAAAAGAGGTGCAAAATTTTCCCACTCATTGTTATCACTTTTGTTTGCATTTTGAATGGGCTCTGCTCAAATGGGTTGACATAGATAGCTTGAACTAGTGTTTGTTGCTAGACTTGTTTCCTGGATTTCATCGCAATTGCAGGATGACCCAGATATCTAATGGGTTGAAATAAATATCTTGAAATTTATTAGTGTTATGTTGTAAGATTTGTTTGTGGATTTCGTTGCAATTGATTATGCCAGAATGCCCTCAGAGAACAAGGATACATAGAGTCCATTGATGAATTGAGTTCATATGTCTTTGAATGCAAGTTAGCTAGCAATATATGTGTCTGCAAGAAACTTCTCCTTACAAAGAATTGGTGGCTACATTTGTGTGGGATATGACACAGACGTCCATACCTGTTGGATGCTTGTTCAGGACGTCCTGTACTTTCTTGAAAATATGCACAAAACATGAATAGATTAGAGTGATCAAGTTATGTTTTATATTTTACTTTTGTTTGGTTTCCCAATTGAGGTTTGGGAGTGTGTGGGGCTCAAACAAGGTTATACCCAGAATAGGCCTAGTTTGGGAACCAAAATGGAGTTTGGGAAACTGGGATTTGAAGGCCTCCAAATCTAATGAAATCGTGGTATGTGAAACTCTAGTTTGAGTGGAGTTTCAGAAACCGGGGTCTGTGAAACTCCAGTTTGAGTGGAGTTTCGGAAACCGGGGTTTGTACGGTTACAAGCCTCAGTTTCATTTGAACTTAAACGAAACCTCAGTTTGAGAAACTCTTTTGATAAACTAGGCCTTATGGTTCTTGAACAAGAACAAGAACAATCACGAATAAGCTTGTTTGTAGAATACTAGTCTATCTAGGAATATAATACTCTTTGTGTTCCTTGTTGGAATACGACACTCATGCATATGTCCACAATTCATAACTTTTGATTTGCGCATTATGCACTCAAATCCTGAACTGGCAGGTGCCTCAATGATACAGATTTCAGACATGAATACTACTTGAAATCTTGATACAGGGACACACACATGTATGTATTTATTTACCAATATTGATTCAGGACTAATTAAGATATACCTTATACTGTGACACCTGACATCTGTATTACATAACATAGTCATGATTATCACTTTTACGGGACCTTAGCATGATTGTTATAGTGCTACCAGACATCTGAACTCCTGTACCCTGAACTCCTGTATCCCCTGTACTCATGTCCCTTGCACTATTACCCTGTTAATAGCACAGTCATAACGGCGTCCGGTAGAGCATGCCTGTGTCGGGATGACGAGGATGTATCCCACGATCGTGCTAGCGTCTGGCGGATTCTAAATGGAACTTAGTACCACACGGAGCAAAGTGCCACACCACACACGTGGTGGGGGTCACCTCTTGAATCTGTGGGGGCCACCGCTAGAATCCATTCCCCTCGAGTAAAGTGCCACATCACACGTGGTGGGGGCCACCTCTTGAATCTGTGGGGGCCACCTCTTGAATCTGTAGGGCTACCTCCTCCCTCCTGACTGTGCCGCCTGGTGTTAGTTGATAAACATTCTCAGTGCATATTAACATCCACACATAACGCCATGATCATATATTATTTGGTCTCTCCCCTATTCGAATAATGATACTCGCATATCAGAGTTCGGATGAGTTCTACTGGAAGTCCGGGCTCCAGTGTGAACTGTCGGTGTTGTGGGACACCGGTGGGAAAGGGACAAGAATAACAAAGGACACAAATGATTATTATTGAATAACTTGACTGCAATACATTCATATTCTCCGGTTATAATAATAAATCATTTAATCAGGTGTTATGCCCTGAATTGATACCCTGCCTTATGACATATGATTGTACACATGACCAGATTATATACCAGACTAGTGACGTATACTAGATTACACATCTTGACATTGGTTGTTTGTTTACAGTTGTGATAGTTGCCTTTTATCTTTATTCAGTTATCCTTCAGTTGTCTGTTTATTACTTTATTTAGTTATCTTCTGTCTACAGTGTATCTTGTTATTATTCTGTGCACATTATTTATATTACGAGCAGTTCTCTTTACACACACTCACTAGGTCGCTTTCTGACGACCCTAGATTTGCACGTCCAAGTATTGGACGCTTTGTTTCTATTGTTCAGGTGTTCGATGAGACTGTATGTTTCGCGAGGAGCTAGAGTCTCTCTCTATTGATTCTGGTATTCTCATCTCTCTTGTCTTACTGTTATTTCCTTATTCTCGATATATCAGATTCAGTTGCTATTCCATTTCTTCATTTATATGATATCATGCGTGGATGCTTATATGTGATATTGTAGTAATCATGTTTCATTATAGTTTCGACTTATGTCTTGTTTCAGGTTACTTAAGGCTTAGCGCGTATACATGAGGTATTTTACTTGCGTATATACATCGCCGACTCGTATCGCGACTCTGTTTCCGCGTATTTTAAGAAGTGGGGCCTAACAAGAAATATGACAAATATATAGTAGCTTCTTGAAGCTCTCATCAATGTCTTCATATACAGCAGCAAGTGGTATTTATAATACTTGATATGCTTAAATTTTCATTGAAGTAGAAACCCAAGCACTTCAAATACTACAAAATTTGGTAGCATGCAATGCATGAAGCAATATCTTTACTTCAAACTATGACGATATGTTATTATTACGTGCAGATTGATACATATAGTTAGAATCAATGGAGATCGATGGGTCATCAAGTAACTAATTTTTCCCTGGCCGGTACAAGTTCTGAATGCCCTGCACGTCGTCGGCGTTCAGGTCCACCTTCCTCGTCTTGCGAGGGACGGTCGGGTACATGACGGCCTCCTTCACCGACGAGTGCTGCATCCCGAGGAGGTGGCCGATCTCGTGCACGGACACCGACTCGAGATCCACCGCCCTTGCCGAGCTCGCCTGCGTCACATCCCCCTGCCCCACCCAGTCCTCCGCCGCGTCCAGATGGAACCTCCCGTTCGTCGGGGGAACGCGTGCGCCAGCACTTTCAGCGGCCCGTCGAACGGCTGCCCGTCCCCGTGGGCCCCGGAGAAGAACCCGATGGTGATGTCTGAGTCCGCGATGGGGCTCACCTCCGCGAAGGTGAAGCTTGTGACCGCCGCCCAGCGGCTGAACGCGCTGGCGAAGACGGCGCTGAGGACGGAGGGGTCGATGGAGACCGTCGACGGGGTGGGTATGATGTTGTAGGTCAGCCGGCGCTTGCTGGCGGGCCACTTGGGCTTCCCGTTGAAGTAGGCATAGAGTTGGCGACGGCTGCCGGAGGACATGGAGGTTAGTGTGCCGTTGACCAGGTCGGGGACGCCGCAGCGGGGTGCCATGAGCTGCGTGACGGTGGCGTAGTCGAGGATGCCGGTGACGTTGAGGTTGAAGTAGTGCTGGTAAGCTTTGAGGGCAGACTCGAGGTCGTCGCCGAAGGTGGCGTCGGTGGTGAAGTTGGAGGAGGAGGAGGAATAGGAGTTAGAAGAGAGGTAGCCGAAGTGGTGGAGGTATTTCTTGAGGTCGGGGAGAACGGGGTGAGCATCTCCATGGCGGAGGCCAGTGAGGTTGAGGAAGGTGTCCCAGGCGCCGGTCTCGGGGTGGGAGTGGGAGGAAGCTACAGAGGTTGAGAAAGAGAATACGAACAAGACAAGGAAGAAGAAGACGAAGAAGAACTTGGGGGGGCTCATCATGGTTTTTAGCTTGGGATTGAGCTTTTGCGATGGTTTAAGGGGAAAAAACTGATTCGGTTGTATATTTATAGGGGAGGAAGGGAGGAACTTGATCGCAGTGCATGAACAAAAAAGAATCAACCGCAATTATCGCATGTGTAGTAGAATGAGTGAATTTAGGAGACAGGGAAAATATGCTTAGAATTTGCTTCCTTGTCAAATTTCTAACCATTCAAGAGCTAGTGATTTTTTTCTGATTAAGGATTGTACAATCAAAATTTGACCATAATTATTGTATATACCACACTCTTAGCAGTACAGTGATTTTAGAAGATTACAGAAATATTTTAAGATACACTAGGATTTACTACGTTGTCAAATTTATTTCCTGACAAAGAGTTGGAAGTAATCAAAAGATTCTTCTCATATCTTACAAGTTTTAATTTTAAAGTTTTTTTTTTAAATTTTTATAGCTATCAAGCTCATTCCTTCCGTTGATCCCCTCCTGTTATTTCGCCAATGACACCAACGGCTTCGATGAAGACGACGAATCTGACGATGGCTACGTCGACTCTGAGGAGGAAGATGAAGAAGAGGAGGAGGAGGACAAGGAAGTAGAGTCTTTGGTTTCTGAGGGAGATGGGGACTTAACAAAAGAGGTGCAAAATTTTCCCAACCTTTGTTATCACTTTTGATTGCATTTTGAATGGGCTCTGCTCAAATGGGTTGAAATAGATATCTTGAACTAGTGTTTTGTTGCTAGACTTGTTTCCTGGATTTCATCGCAATTGCATGATGACCCAGATATCTAATGGGTTAAAATAGATATCTTGAAATTTATTAGTGTTATGTTGTAAGATTTGTTTGTGGATTTTATTGCAATTGCATGATGACCCAGTTGACCAAAAATACTAGTAAGATTATGCCAGAATGCCCTCAGAGAACAAGGGTACATAGAGTCCATTGATGAATTGAGTTAATATGTCTTTGAATGCAAGTTAGCTATCAACATATGTGTCCGCAAGAAACTTCTCCTTGCAAAAGAATTGGTGGCTACATTTGTGTGGGATATGACACAGACGTCCATACCTGTTGGATGCTTGTTCAGGACGTCTTTACTTTCTTGAAAATATACACAAAACATGAATAGATTAGAGTGATCAAGTTATGTTTTATATTTTACTTTTGTTTGGTTTCTCAAATTGAGGTTTGGGAGTGTTTGGGGCTCAAAACAAGGTTACCCAAACTAGGCCTAGTTTGGGAACCAAAATGGAGTTTGGAAAACTGGGGTTTGAAGGCCTCCAAATCTTATGAAATCGAGGTCTGTGAAACTCCAGTTTGAGTGGAGTTTCAGAAACCGGGGTTGTGAAACTCCAGTTTGAGTGGAGTTTAGAAAACCGGGCTTTGTACGGTTACAAGCCTCAGTTTCATTTGAACTTAAACAAAACCTCGGTTTGAGAAACTCTTTTGATTTGCGCATTACGCACTCAAATCAGAACTGTCAGATGCCTCAATGTACAGATTCCAGACATGAATACTACTTGAAATCTTGATACAGGGACACACACATGTATGTATGTATGTCTGTATGTATATATGCATGTATATGTTTAAATATTCCAAACCAAGTAAAAGGAACTACCGATAAAAATCTCCATGAAGAGTATCAAGCTAAAAATTCTTGATGGGCGCTAATAAAAAAAAAAATCTATGATATGAGAGATAAGTTCTCTCACAAATTAAATAGTCAATCAACAAAGGCAATATCTATACCTCTAAGTTCCCAACCTAGATGCAAGTGTTAATATGTGCAAACATACATATCCATGTTGATGTGTTTGGATGTATGATAAGTAGGGAGAGGTAAAAGTTGTTACATAGTAACTCATACAACATATTACTCATTTATATATTCCTAGAAGGTGAAAGGTTTAGTTTCTTAATTATAAATTGAAATATTCACAATTCTGCTAATCACTGAAAGACAGAAAGACTAAAAGACTGTTGTCCGACTTTCACCTGCAAGAATGATATCCCTACTAGCAAGGAAACGTTATTAGATAAAGCTTCTGCAGTGCTTATGAGCACTGCTCTCCATACTTTAGACCTCTTAAGCTATTTTTTATTGAATTTTAAATCTGAATGACAGTGCTTGGAGCATGGTGGTAACAACTGATCTAATTATTCCTTTTCTTGGAAGCAGGCATACTCAAAGTTAACTACATGGAATCCAGTCTTGGACAAATTGCTAATCAAGTTAATGATTGGGCAGCGCCAGAAAGGAAGGCATGGCACCATATTTTAACTCGATTCACTTCTGTGACAAAACTGGAATGTGAACCATCTGAATAAAGAACCACCTCAAATTGTTCAGGAAGAGTTACAGAGATGTGAAGAGTGTTACCGGGTACAAGGGATTTAATTGGGACCCTGATAGAAGGGTTGCTCCTGCTGATGACCAGCACTGGAGTAAACTTACTGCCGTATTATTGTTATTGCTCCTTGCTTTTCTTATGTTTAATTTCGATATAAATTCACACCTAAGTTTTTGAGTTTGTGAGTTGCAGGAAAACAAGGATGCAACGATGTTTAGAGACAAGGAGTTGCCTTACAACAACAACAACAACTAAGCTATTTGTCCCAAGTATTTGGGGTAGGCTACATGAACCAAAAGAGAATTATGCCAGATCGGGCACATGGATCAATTTTCTCCACTCATTCTTATCGAGCAATATGCCGTCATTAAGACCTTTAGCCTTTATATCTTGTCGTATCACCTCCATCCATGCTTTATTCGGTCACCCCTGCGCTCTTTAGACAAGGAGTTGCCTTATTATAAAGATTTAGATCTTTCATTAGATATTTTCTTTGCCCTGGGGAAACATGCAGTAACAATTGATGGTTTAGGACCAGTCGGTGATGGAGGGTGAGTGTCATCTTCTTCTTCTGTTCAATTTCTTTTTTTAAGTTCTCGCTTGTCAGGATATAATGCCATTCTAAACTTGCATTAAATTTTTTTTTTTCTAATTTTATTGATTGTAGCAATCTTGTCTTGTTATGGTGGCAATCGAAAGTATTCCTCTGAACTTTGCTAGATTAAAGTGGGAAATACCTGACTGTCAAAAAATTTACCAATCTTAAAGTTATAGGCCTGTTTTATTTGGGTTTGTTGAACATTCCGGCGTCTAGTCATTTTCTTCAGCATAGATGCTAGTGGCTTTTCCCACATCTTATCCTGCTTAGTTATTTTAGACCCTTGTTGGAGGTTATAATATCAATTTTAAATTAAAGAAAATAATAAAACAAGAGGACAAGACACCAAATTTCGAGCAGATATATTTGATTTCATCAACCATGACCAATAATAATTTGGCCTAGTTAACTAAGTTGTAGGTTACTAACATTTTGGACCAACATATTCCCTTTCACATCTCAATCAAGTGCTGGAACAAAACTTGTATTTATACTAAACTGAGGTATTTATGATCATGACGAGTGTAACACCCCGCTCCCCGAATACGTACTTAGTTGCGTATTCATATTTTCTGATCGTATTTTTTGATTTACTTCCAGTATTTATTTGTATTATGAGTTATTTATATGATCGTTTTGTCTTGGATCTGGATTAATGAACTCGGAGTCAGCCCTACTCTGAACCGGGGGACCGATCCTAGAGTATTACTCGATTTGGACTTTCTGGTATTCTGATTTGACCGATTTCAGTTTCAAACATCATTTTCTAATATTCTAGATTTTTTGTGATTTTCTGAAATTTTCCTCAATTAAGTTGAAAATCTTCAAAACCGGAGTCGACCAATACCGCGGACCGATTCTCGAATTTTTAATTTACAAACGGAGTTGAAATTCAAAAAACGGCTTTCCTGTAACTTCTTAAAATCACATTTTCTATCTAAATAATTTTTTTGAGAATTTTCTATATTTATCGAAATTCCACTGGATTTGGTTTCCGCCAGTATCACTGGTTGATTCCAGGAATTTTAGTTTATAATTGGAATCAAATTTCTGGATTCCGCTTTCATATTACTTCTTAGAATTATATTTTCTCCTTTCTGGCATTTTCTGAGATTTTTCAGATTTTATTAAAATCTGGCCGATCCGGTGTAGACCGGTGTCAACGGTTGACTTTAAGATTTTTATTTTGAAAATGGGATTGAATTTATGAAAACCGATTTCACCAAAAATCTTTATATAATATTTATTATTTTGGGTATCTTTTCAAACTACTTTAATTTTTGGACTTTTCCGGAGTTTTCGGTGTTTTCCCAGATACCAGAATTTTATCCAGATATTCTACTTTTCTCTTTCTCTCTCTCCTCGCTAGACGCGAGTTTCACCAACCTGAATTCAACATTTAATGCAGAGATCCTCTCCATGCTAAATTTAATGCTTGTCCTGCAAGATCAACTCCGAATCTTATCACCATGCCTTTTTGTCTTTTCTGGCAAACGCATATCTCGCGTCTTTACTCCTAGACGCGGCTTTTATTTCCGCGTCTGGCTCCCTTTTGCCTAGACGCGGATTCTACTTTCGGGGACGCAGCAATTTTAATTGGCAAGAGACGCAAAGTTTCTTTCATAAGCAAAGTCAACATTATAATATTCATTTCCATAGGTGTGGGCCCTCAGAACGAGCTGCTAGTGGTATGGGACACTGGAGTAAGGAAATGATTAAAATATCAAGCGAGTTAAGATTAAGTCGGATCGTAAGAATATAGTATAGGAAATTGTTCATGAAATACCAAGTTCTTGAGGAAAAGGATCGAAAGGGGTCTTTTATGGAAGTAAGAATTTGAAGTATATAAGAGAAATGCAAAGTTTTATGCTTACTTACTTCAGGTAGCAAGTTTCGAGGACGAAACTTTTGTAAGGAGGGTAGAATGTAACACCCCGAATTTTTCAACCCTGATTTAATACTATATTCCTTGAGTATTGAGATTATAAAGAATATCAGGAATTTTAATTTGGTTATATTTATGTGATAATAAATTTGGAAATTTATCAGGGAAATTTGAAATGAATTAATTGGAAGTATTTAAATAGCTATGCATGTTAAAAATATTTATATGTAATAGTGATAATAATATTGGTGATGTATACAAGAATGTATTGTATATGTTTATGTGTATAATGGTATTTCATGGAAAGATACAAACTATATAAGTGAAAAATAAAGTTTTATTTTATAATGTAGGGTGGAGATGAGAACTAGGGATTTAAAGAGTGAAGTGGAGGGTAGAGATTTAATTGAGATTTGTGTAGGAGAGGTGGCAATTGGAGAGGATCTTATGATGACAAGTGGCAAATAAGGCAAGTATAATATATATAGATAATTATTTATAATAGGTAAGGGAGAGAAATAAGTTTATTTTCTCCCCCAAATCTCTCTCTCCCCCTCACGCAGTTTCCCCCCCCCCCCTCTCTCTCTCTCGCGGGTGGCCAAGGAGGCGCGGCCAGGGCGCGGCCGGCCGCGGCCACGCGCGACCGGAGGCGCGGCCAGCGGCGGCCAGGGCCGCGGCAGCGACGGCGGCGGCCGGCTAGGGCAGCCGGACTTCGGAAATTTCGGCGGTGAGTGGGGTTTCCCTTTTTCTCATTCCTCAAATTCAATCAATTTTTATTTTTATCCCTAGATCTTGAACCTTGATTTGAGTAGAATTGTTTCCCTTGAACTAGTCATGTGTATATATTCCTTGAAATCCCTTGGCAATGCATGTAATGATCAAACCTTGATCTCTAAATTTATGAGAAAATTTAATTTGCACCTAAATGATGGGTAAGGAGGTTGCATGTTAAGGTATGATTTTAGGCTTGCTATTAATGGGTTAATTCGATTGTATTATTAATTAATGGAAGGTGAAAGATTTCTATAGTAGTAATAATGTAGTGGAGGAGACCTTAATTTGACCAAGCTTATCTAGTTTTCAATTTTCAAATTCGGAGAAATTTTAAGGCACATATAATGATCAATTTGTGTCATCTAAGGGATTCCCCAATTTACGATTCCCCCATATTTTCTTTAAAAGTTTCAGAATAAATTAATTATTTTGAGTGAATAGAGAATACCCCTTATAGGTGCAGGAATTTGTTCAGGATCATAATCTGTAAATTTAAGTGCAGATCAGCAGTATGTTGGGGTTTAATGGTATCATATTTTATACCGTTGGAAAGATAATCGAGTCTATTTTCCAACGGTTCATACCATACCCTCATCGGATATCTGTAACTTAAGCTATGACTGAAACATTGAAGGTTGGTCAAAACTGTCATGCTGCAGAATTCAGCACAGCTGATAGGTTTTTGAATTTCTGGAGCAGTTTGGTTAATCAAAACCTATCATGTAATAGGTCATTGGAAAGGTAGTGGAGTCTAGTTTCTAATAAATCTTTCCTCGTTCTATTCCTATACGTAGAATGAAAGTTATTATAAAAACTCCGTTGGTTATTCGGAAAGATCGAGCCATAAAATTGTGTCAAACAAAAGGTTCAAGACTGGTGGTCACTGCAACATCAAACTACTTATAGTATGTGTTATATTGTCTAAGAAATATATATAGAGCTATACGAGTCCACCTCCCAACAGTTTATTCACATTCCGGTTGGATGTAGGTGATAGAGGCTTGACGAAACATCACGAGCAAATCGAGGGATTTTTAGAGTGATCCTTGTTGATATAGTAAAGGCTTTGCAAATCCTTAACATGTAGGGATTTAACTTCAAGTTCATTAATGCACAAAGCTAAATTGTGTCCCTTTTATAATTAAAATATAATTAGAAGAGAAATTTGGAGAACACGGAAATCTCCCCAATTAAACTCAAGCCCTCCTTTCATTAGAATTTTTAGTATATAAAGTAGATGAGATTGTACTCCTAACGTCTACACCTGAAATTGTCTTGGGTAATATTCTAAGAAGTCTAAGAGATAGAAGAGCTAATAAAATCTCATGACCTTGTAACAAAAGATTTAATTATGTTATACCCGAAAGTTGATATCAGCATAATATGAGTCATGAAGGATTTTACTAAAAGTTTAATAGTGGTATCTACTCCAGATAGCAGACTGTCCTTATCTGACTCATAAAAATATAAGGTACCAATAAACTTTGTGTGCAGTTTAGTGCCAAGTGAAATGAGATCCGTACTTTACTATGCATATGATAATTTCTTAGAGATTCCGACACTGGGTTAAAAGTGAAAGATTTGTTACTGTTAAGAAGGTTCACATTCCTACCTTCAGTTTAAATAAGATGTAGGCTATATTCTCATTGCAAAGAAAGGTATATACTGCTCAAGTCATTAACATTTCTAAGTTCAGCTGAAAGTGTTTAGAAGTTGTTTAACATAGAAGGTGATATGTTAGTAGATGCCCCTATAACATCGTCATAGTCAACTAAGAATTTTATGAGAATGATTTGTTTTGTATAAATACCTAATATGAATAGTTGGATAGAGCATGAATGGAAATAGATGTTATTACTTAAGTGCTGACCTATTGGGCACTTATAATTGATAAGCATGTTAAGAATCCGAACTTGGGAATTGTGTGAATATGATTTTGTATGATATTGTGTGTATTAAATGTAGGAAGGGGCCAGCGGGAGCTGGTAGGTGTGAAGACAGGGTATGATATTGTGTGAAATGTAGGAAGGGGCCAGCGGAGCTGGTAGGTGTGAAGACGGGGTATGATATTGTGTGAAATGTATGAAGGGGCCAGCGGGAGCTGGTAGGTGTGAAGACGGGGTGTGATATTGTGTGTGTTAAATGTAGGAAGGGGCCAGCGGGAGCTGGTAGGTGTGAAGACGGGGTATGAGATGGGTCGTGTGTCATGAAATAAGATGTGCTTATTCAAATTGAACAGTGTTCTATGCTTGTCCTTATGCATGACTGTGAAGCTCTGCTTTATTATAAGAGATAATGAAATATTATATGATGGGTGAAAGTGCAAGGGTTAATCCATGCAGTACTTGAATGGTGATATGATATACATGTATTTGAATCCTTACAAATGATTGAAAATGAATGATTATGTGTGATACAAATGTGTATGTGTGTATGTGACACTGGGGGTATGAGGGTTGTGTCATCGTATATGACATGAAACCATCAGAATACAAGTTTAGCTGATTTAAAATGAATACCATGTATTGGGTAAAAATGTGCATGTGAATCCGTACTTTACTTGAAGGGTGAAGCGTTATTGCATTACGAGAAATATGATATGATTGTATGTTACATAATTATGACTTGTGAAGTAAGTGTTATCTGAATGCAATAACTAGGTTTATGGCATAACTCTTGTGGTTAATGTATGATAGCATGAAACACAAGGTACGTGAGTAATACACACTATGTACAGATAAGATGAGAGAGTTGTTATGTAACTCTTAGACCTTATCACACATAAATATGAAAATCTAAGAAAGAAATTGGGGAATACGATCATAAGAGTCTGACCGTCCTCAGAAATTTTAGAGGCTGAGGCCTTAATTATTAAACTATCGGATGCCTTCGATTCTTGCCTTCTTCTGTTCAGGTTTCTTTCGTTGCATGAATATTCATATGCTCTCATTGAGATATTATCTTTTCGTGATTTATTTCCTACCTCACTCACTGAGCTGTCGAGCTCACCCTCCCACAGACTGATATATTGCAGGTTGCTTGGAGGCAGGGGTCAGGTCTATACTGCGCAGGGTTCGTTCTGTATCAATCCAACTCTTGTATCTTGGAACGCTTGGATTTTTTTTGAATGATACATGTGGGTCGTGAGATAGACTATTAATCTTGTATATATATAGATTTGGAGAACCTTGTAGTAGTTTCATTTCAAGTTGACATTCGAGATATCTTGTATTGGGTTGTAGTAATAATATGTATATTTATCAACATGATGCCATGTGAAGTTGAAAGTTATCATTCCTGAGACTCTATGGATGAATAGAAAGAAAACTCTAGAATTCATATTGATATGTTTCTTCATAAGTAGGCGATGTCAGGCCGAAATACTTTTATGATTGTGTGGATAATGTTGAATAGAGTTATATGGTTGGAATGAGAATAAGTAGGCTGATGTTAGCCGAGATATATCATATCTGTATTGGATATTATATCCGACCAGAAATTACAAAGGAGGTGCTGCCGAAATTTTTAAGAAATAAGGAAATAATTTGATTAATCGGCTTTTGTAAGATGGATGTTATGTAAATTGAGGATTTATTAAACTGGGACCGTTACAGTTGGTATCTACTGTAACGGTCCCAGTTTAATAAATTCTCAATTTACATAACATCCATCTTACAAAAGCCGATTAATCAAATTATTTCCTTATTTCTTAAAAATTTCGGCAGCACCTCCTTTGTAATTACTGGTCGGATATATATCCAATACAGATATGATAATTTCGGCTAACATCAGCCTACTTATTCTCATTCCAACCATATAACTGAATTCAAAAGCATCCACACGCTCGTGAAAGTATTTCGGCTTGATATCGCCTACTTAAGTAAAAACATAACAACATAAACTCTAGAGTTTCTTTCTATTCATCCATAGAGTCTCAGAAATGATAACTTTCAACTTCACATGGCATCATGTTGAAAAAAATACACTTCTTATTACTACAACCCAATACAAGATATCTCGAATGTCCATTTGAAATGAAACTACTACAAGGTTCTCCAAATCTATATATATACAAGATTAATAGTCTATCTCACGACCCACATGTATCATTCACAAACCCAAGTGTTCCAAAAATACAGGAGTTGGATTGATTCAGAACGAACCCTGCACAGCATAGCCCTAACCTCTGCCTCCAAGCAACCTGCAATATATCAGTATGTGGGAGGGTGAGCTCGACAGCTTAGTGAGTCAGGTAGGAATAATAAATCAAGAACAGATAATATCTCAATGAGAGTATGAATATTCACGTAATAAAAGAAATCTGAAACAGTAAGAAGATGGAGAAACAGTGGCATCCCATAGTTTAAAGATCAGAACCCCAGTCTCTAAAATTTCTTAGGACGATCAGACTCATATGATCGTACTCCCCAATTCCTTTCTTGAATTTTCATCTTTATGTGTGATAAGGTCTATTAGTTACATAATAAACTCTCTCGTCTTATGTGCACATAGTGTGTATTACTCACGTGCCTTGTGTTCCACGCTATAATACCCTAATCATCAGAGTTATGCCATAAACCTAGTTTATGCATTCAATTAACACTTGCATCACAAGCCATAATTATATAACATATAATCATATCATATTTCTCATAGTACAATAATGCATCACACTTCAAGTAATGCACGGATTCACATGCACACTTTTCCCCAATAGGTGGTATTCATTTTTAATCAGCTAACTTGTATTCTGACGGTTTCATTGTCATATACGATAACACATCCAACATACCCCTAGTGTCACACACACACACATTTGCATCACCATAACCTTTCATTCTCAATCATATGTAAGGATACAATTATATGTATATCATAGCACCATTCAAGTACTGCATGGATTAACCCTTGCACTTTCACCCATCATATAATATTTCATTATCTCTTCTAATAAAGCAGAGTTTCACAGTCATGCATAAAGGACAAGCATATAACACTATTCGATTTTAATAAGCACATCTTATTTCATGACACACGACCCATCTCATACCCCGTCTTCACACCTACCAGCTCCCGCTGGCCCCTTCCTACATTTAACACACACAATATCACACCCCGTCTTCACACCTACCAGCTCCCGCTGGCCCCTTTCTACATTTCACACAATATCATACCCCGTCTTCACACCTACCAGCTCCCGCTGGCCCTTCCTACATTTCACACAATATCATACAAAATCATATTCACACAATTCCCAAGTTCGGATTCTTAACATGCTTATCAATTATAAGTGCTCCAATAGGTCAGCACTTAAGTAATAACATATTTCCATTCATGCTCTATTCAACTATTCATATTAGGTATATTATACAAAACAAATCATTCTCATAAAATTCTTAGTTGACTATGACGATGTTATAGGGGCATCTACTAACATATCACCTTCTATGTTAAACAACTTCTAAACACTTTCAGCTGAACTTAGAAATGTTAATGACTTGAGCAGTATATACCTTTCTTTGCAATGAGAATATAGACAACATCTTATTTAAACTGAAGGTAGGAATGTGAACCTTCTTAACAGTAACAAATCTTTCACTTTTAACCCAGTGTCGGAATCTCTAAGAAATTATATGCATAGTAAAGTACGGATCTCATTTCACTTGGCACTAAACTGCACACGAAGTTTATGGTACCTTATATTTTTATGAGCCAGATAAGGACAGTCTGCTATCTGGAGTAGATACCACTGTTAAAACTTTTAGTAAAATCCTTCATGACTCATATTATGCTGATATCAACTTTCGGGTATAACATAATTAAATTTTGTTACAAGGTCTTGAGATTTTATCAGCTCTTCTATCTCTTAGACTTCTTAGAATATTACCCAAGACAACTTCAGGTGTAGACGTTAGGAGTACAACTCATCTACTTTATATACTAAAATTCTAATGAAAGGAGGGCTTGAGTTAATGGGGAGATTTCCGTGTTCTCCAAATTTCTCTTCTAATTATATTTTAATTATAAAAGGGACACAATTTAGCTTTGTGCATTAATGAACTTGAAGTTAAATCCCTACATGTTAAGGATTTGCAAAGCCTTTACTATATCAACAAGGATCACTCTAAAAATCCCTCGATTTGCTCGTGATGTTTCGTCAAGCCTCTATCACCTACATCCAACGGAATGTGAATAAACTGTTAGGAGGTGGACTCGTATAGCTCTATATATATATTTCTTAGACAATATAACACATACTATAAGTAGTTTGATGTTGCAGTGACCACCAGTCTTGAACCTTTTGTTTGACACAATTTTATGGCTCGATCTTTCCGGATAACCAACGGAGTTTTTATAATAACTTTCATTCTACGTATAGGAATAGAACGAGGAAAGATTTATTAGAAACTAGACTCCACTACCTTTCCAATGACCTATTACATGATAGGTTTTGATTAACCAAACTGCTCCAGAAATTCAAAAACCTATCAGCTGTGCTGAATTCTGCAGCATGACAGTTTTGACCAACCTTCAATGTTTCAGTCATAGCTTAAGTTACAGATATCCGATGAGGGTATGGTATGAACCGTTGGAAAATAGACTCGATTATCTTTCCAACGGTATAAAATATGATACCATTAAACCCCAACATACTGCTGATCTGCACTTAAATTTACAGATTATGATCCTGAACAAATTCCTACACCTATAAGGGGTATTCTCTATTCACTCAAAATAATTAATTTATTCTGAAACTTTTAAAAGAAAATATGGGGGAATCGTAAATTGGGGAATCCCTTAGATGACACAAATTGATCATTATATGTGCCTTAAAATTTCTCCGAATTTGAAAATTGAAAACTAGATAAGCTTGGTCAAATTAAGGTCTCCTCCACTACATTATTACTACTATAGAAATCTTTCACCTTCCATTAATTAATAAATACAATCGAATTAACCCATTAATAGCAAGCCTAAAATCATACCTTAACATGCAACCTCCTTACCCATCATTTATGTGCAAATTAAATTTTCTCATAAATTTAGAGATCAAGGTTTGATCATTACATGCATTGCCAAGGGATTTCAAGGAATATATACACATGACTAGTTCAAGGGAAACAATTCTACTCAAATCAAGGATCAAGATATAGGGATAAAATAAAAATTGATTGAATTTGAGGAATGAGAAAAAGGGAAACCCCACTCACAGCCGAAATTTCCGAAGTCCGGCCGCCCTAGCCGGCCGCCGCCGTCGCTGCCGCGGCCCTGGCCGCCGCTGGCCGCGCCTCCGGTCGCGCGTGGCCGCGGCCGGCCGCGCCCTGGCCGCGCCTCCTTGGCCACCCGCGCGCGAGAGAGAGAGAGGGGGAAAACTGCGTGAGGAGAGAGAGAGAGATTGGGGGAGAAAATAAACTTATTTCTCTCCCTTACCTATTATAAATAATTATCTATATATATTATACTTGCCTTATTTGCCACTTGTCATCATAAGATCCTCTCCAATTGCCACCTCTCCTACACAAATCTCAATTAAATCTCTACCCTCCACTTCACTCTTTAAATCCCTAGTTCTCATCTCCACCCTACATTATAAAATAAAACTTTATTTTCCACTTATATAGTTTGTATCTTTCCATGAAATACCATTATACACATAAACATATACAATACATTCTTGTATACATCACCAATATTATTATCACTATTACATATAAATATTTTTAACATGCATAGCTATTTAAATACTTCCAATTAATTCATTTCAAATTTCCCTGATAAATTTCCAAATTTATTATCACATAAATATAACCAAATTAAAATTCCTGATATTCTTTATAATCTCAATACTCAAGGAATATAGTATTAAATCAGGGTTGAAAAATTCGGGGTGTTACATTCTACCCTCCTTACAAATGTTTCGTCCTCGAAACTTGCTACCTGAAGTAAGTAAGCATAAAACTTTGCATTTCTCTTATATACTTCAAATTCTTACTTCCATAAAAGACCCCTTTCGATCCTTTTCCTCAAGAACTTGGTATTTCATGAACAATTTCATATACTATATTCTTACGATCCGACTTAATCTTAACTCGCTTGATATTTTAATCATTTCCTTACTCCAGTGTCCCATACCACTAGCAGCTCATACTGAGGGCCCACACCTAGCAGAGCACATCCGAATTATGGCATGTGGGTACCATAATCCGAACATAAGGCAGTGATCAAATATCTCGTGGTTCGGGATTAATCAAATAGAGTCTGACCGTCCTCAGAGATTTTAGAGGCTGAGGCCTTAATTATTAAACTATCGGATGCCTTCGATTCTTGCCTTCTTACTGTTCAGGTTTCTTTCGTTACATGAATATTCATATTCTCTCTTTGAGATATTATCATTTCTTGATTTATTTCCTGACTCACTCATTGAGCTGTCGAGCTCACCCTCCCACAGACTGATTTATTGCAGGTTGCTTGGAGGCAGGGGTCAGGGTTATGCTGCATCGGGTTCGTTCTGATGTCAATTCAACTCTTGTATTTTGGGACATTTGTATTTGTGGATGATATATATGTGGGTCATGGGAGGCATGATTAATCTTGTATATACATATGTGGAGAACCTTATGGTAGTTTCATTTCAAGTTGACATTTGAGTTACTTTTTTATTGAGTTGTAACAATAAGAAGTGTATTATCTATATAATGCCCATGAGAAGTAGAAAGTTATGAATTCTGAAAGCCTATGGATGGCGAGATAGAAACTCTAGAGTTTGTGTTATTTTGTTTCTCCATAAGTAGGCGATGTCAAGCCGAAATACTTTCATGATTGTGTGGATGATTTTAAATAAAGTTACATGGTTGGAAGGAGAATAAGTAGGCTGATGTTAGCCGAAATTAGTATATCTGTATTGGATATTATATCCGACCAGTAATTACAAAGGAGGTGCTGCTGAAATTTTAAGAAATAAGGAAATGATTTGATTAATCGGTTTTGTAAGTGGAGATTATGCAAATTGAGGATTTATTAAACTGGGACCGTTACAGTTGGTATCAGAGCGCAGGATATAGAATGAGTATTAGACTTAGAATTGTTGTGGTCGGAAAAGGATTAGATTGCTAGGTTGATTGTCGTGATTGATATGCATGATTGTATTCTCTTTGTATGTGAATATGTTGTTTGATATGGCAGGTTTAAGGGGGGGTAGGAGTTCTTACGTGTATGACTAATCCTGAAGCGCGGGATATTTGGTCACTACTTATGTTCGGATTATGGTACCCACATGCCATAATTCGGATGTGTTCGGCTGAGGGTGTGGGCCCTCAGTACGAGCTGCTAGTGGTATGGGACACTGGAGTAAGGAAATGATTAAAATATCAAGCGAGTTAAGATTAAGCCGGATCGTAAGAACATAGTGTAGAAAGTGGCTTAAGAGATAATAAGTTCTCGAGGAACAGGATTGAGAGGGATATTATATGTAAGTAAGATTTTGAAGTATATAGGAGGAATGAGAAGGTTGGTACTTATCTGTTTCAGGCATGCCAAGTTTCGAGGACGAAACTTTTCTAAGTGGGGTAGAACTGTAACACCCTGAAATTCTAAATTGTGATTAATATGGATATTCGTGCCAAGTTTCGAGGACGAAACTTTTGTAAGGGGGTAGAACTGTAACACCCCAATTTTTATTAATCCCGAATTTATATTCAAATCCTAGATCTAAGAGATTATACGAGATTAAGTACGGTGATTATTGGATAAATCTTTTGTAGAAATGATTTTCTTTTTTTTTTTATATTTTGTGAGAAAATTTTGAGGTAAAAATAAAATTTGATAAGTATATATTTTTGTGTATGAAATTGTTGGTACACCTATATGTAGATACATGCCTATAATGAATGTATACAATACATCAACTTGTAATTATATTTTTTCTCCATGTATACTACCCCACTAAAGACACAAATAAAATCCTAAATGGTAAGGTGGCATGAATTTAGGCAACTTAGGGATGAGAGAGAGGCCAAGTGGCACATATGGCAAGTATAATAAATTAGATAATTGTTTATAATAGGAAAGTAAGAGAATTAAACTTATTTTTCTCCCCCAAAATCTCTCTCTCTTTCTCTCTCTCCCTCACGCAAGTTTTCCCCAAACCTCTCTCTCTCTTTTCGCGCGGGTGGCCAAGGCCAGGCGGGCCGCGGCCAGGGCGCGAGGCCAGGGCGCGGCCAGTCGCGGCCACGCGCGACCGGAGGCGCGGCAGCGGCGGCCGGTTAGGGCGGCCGGGTCGGAAGTCGGTGAGTGGGTTTCTCCTTGTTCATTCCTCAAGTTTCCCTTTTTGAAAAAGCCCTAGATCTGAATCTATTGTTTGAATAAAATTTTTCTCCCTGAGTATTCATGCAATTGTTCCTTGTTATTTCATGACTCCTAATGCATGTAGTGATCTAAAATTTATGTTGGATTTGTGGAGTTGATCCAATTGTAGGTAATTGATGGGTAGGGAGGTTACATGATAGTGTATGTCATGTGGTGATGGGGTTCATAAATTTTCGGATTTGGGTGTAAATCTCACCCTTGAACTCTTAATCCCACATTTCAAGTTGATGGTGTTGAGACTTTCATTGAAAGCTTGAGAGGCTAATGTTTGAGAAATTTTGTTCTTCCTAAATTGGAATAAAATGCTTCACACAAATTTTTGGTCCAATGCGCGATGAACTTACTAGGTGTTGAAATCCTTGTAGAGAACTTCCCTTTTTTTATTATGTGAACCTCTTGTAATGTCATGCAACCTAGCATTTTGACGAAACTATAATCATATATGAAAGCATTATGTTCAAAGAAGGGTCATGGTTTGAGTTAGTTTAAATTTTATCAAGACGTATACTCTCTTGTAATTTGTATAGGAGTCTATTTCGGAAATCGATCGGAGGTTGGTATGGGTATCATTAAGTAAATGAGGTTAAGCCTAAAATTTGGGTGACATCATATCAAAAGTCCTAATAACGATTAATGTATTAGTAGAAGACAAGATTAATCCAAGCGTGGAATTAGTATCATATTAGTGGATCGTTACAAATGGGGGAGGTCAAGTTATAGATCACTCCTAACCATTAGTGTAGATGGAGAATCTTGAAGCTTTTTACACTTGTGAGTGTTGAATCTCTTGCCACTCCTACATAATAAATGCACAAGCAAATCAAAATTTGATCTTGATCATGTTAGTGAGATAGAAAGAAAATTTTTACGACATAAGTTAAATCATGAAATTAGAGGTGACTTAAAGAGGGGTTTGTGATAAATCATGTAGTGAACGAACTATAAATGCTCTTATAAAAAAATTTCTCGTGACCAAAAGTCTAAATACTTAAGTTCATGACTTACTCATGATCTAATTTAGATGAGGAAATAAAAGGAAAAGTTGAGAATTTGTGTAGTTCAAAGCACTTTTATAATAATATTACAATCTGTTAAAGTCTGTCCAGATCTGAAACTAGAATCTTGGGGTTTCTTTCGCTAGGATATTTAATAAGAAATAGGTCATGTAATATACCGTTGGAAAGCTAATCGAGTCTACTTTCCAACCGCGCTTACGGTGTCTTAATCAAATGTCTGTGCTGGAAATTATCACTGGAACATGATAACTTGTCGAAAGTGCAAAGTTGCAGAATTTTTAGATGTCTAAATAATTTTCTGTTTATTTCAGCTTTTCGTGCAACTTAAGTGGTGTCTACTCTAGATAGCAGACTGTTCTTATCTGGCTCATAAAAATATAAGGTACCAACAAATTCGTGTGCAGTTTAGTGCTAAGTGGAATGAGATCCGTATTTTACTATGCATATGATAATTTCTTAGAGATTCCGACACTGGGTAAAAGTAAAAGATTTGTTACTGTTAAGAAGGTTCACATTCCTACCTTCAGTTTAAATAAGATATTGTCTATATTCTCATTGCAAAGAAGGTATAGACTGCTCAAGTCATTAACTTTCCTAAGTTCATCTGATATTGTTTAAAAGTTGTTTAACATAGAGGGTGATATGTTAGTAGATGCCCCTATAACATCGTCATAGTCAACTAAGAATTTTATGAGAATGATTTGTTTTGTATAATATACCTAATATGAATAGTTGGATAGAGCATGAATGAAAATAGATGTTACTACTTAAGTGCTGACCTATTGGAGCACTTATAATTGATAAGCATGTTAAGAATCCGAACTTGAGAATTGTGTGAATATGATTTGCATGATATTGTGTATGTTAAATGTAGGAAGGGGCCAGCAGGAGCTGGTAGGTGTGAAGACGGGGTATGATATTATGTGTGTTAAATGTAGGAAGGGGCCAGCGGGAGCTGGTAGGTGTGAAGACGGGGTATGATATTATGTGTGTTAAATGTAGGAAGGGGCCAGCGGAGCTGGTAGGTGTGAAGACGGGGTATGTATTATGCGTGTTAAATGTAGGAAGGGGCCAGCGGGAGCTGGTAGGTGTGAAGACGGGGCATGAGATGGGTCGTGTGTTATGAAATAAGATGTGCTTATTCAAATTGAACAGTGTTCTATGCTTGTCCTTATGCATGACTGTGAAGCTCTGCTTTATTATAAGAGATAATGAAATATTATATGATGGGTGAAAGTGTCAGGGTTAATCCATGCAGTACTTGAATGGTGATATGATATACATGTAATTGAATCCTTACAAATGATTGAAAATGAATGGTTATGTGTGATACAAATGTGTATGTGTGTGTATGTGACACTGGGGTATGAGGGTTGTGTCATCGTATATGACATGAAACCATCAGAATACAAGTTCAGCTGATTGAAATGAATACTATATATTGGGTGTCAGTGTGCATGTGAATCCGTGCATTACTTGAAGTGGGATGCGTTATTGTATTATGAGAAATATGATATGATTATATGTTATATAACTATGGCTTGTGACGTAGTGTATCGAATGCATAAACTAAGTTTAGGGCATAACTCTTGGGGTTGGTGTATTATTGCATGGAATACAAGGCACGTGAGTAATACACACTATGTTCACATAAGACGAGAGAGTGTATTTATGTAACTCATAGACCTTATCACACGTAAAGATGAAAATCCAAGAAAGCAATTGGGGAGTACAATCATAAGAGTCTGATCGTCCTCAGAAATTGTTGAGGCTGAGGCCTTGATTTATTAAACTATCGGATGCCTCCGATTCTTGTCTTCTTACTGTTTCAGATTCCTTTTATTGCGTGTATATTCATACTCTTGTTGAGATATTATCTTTTCTTGATTATTCCTACCTCACTCACTGAGCTGTCGAGCTCACCCTCCCACAGACTGATATATTGCAGGTTGCTTGGAGGCAGGGGTCAGGGTTATGCTGCGTAGGGTTCGTTCTGAGTCAATTCAACTCTTGTATTTTGGGACATTTGTGTTTGAGGAAGATATATGTGGGTCATGGGAAACATGATTAATCTTGTATATACATATGTGGAGAACCTTGTAGTAGTTTCATTTCAAGTTGTCATTTGAGATATTTTTATTGAGTTGTGGCAATATGAAGTGTATTATCTATATCATGCCTATGTGAAGTTGAAAGTTATGAATTTTGAAAGCCTATGAATGCCGAGATAGAAACTTTAGAGTTATGTTGTTATGTTTCTCCATAAGTAGGCGATGACAAGCCGAAATTGTTATTTAGAAGATACGGGCCGTTGTGAGCCAAAATATTATTATGACTGCGTGGACAATTGTTGACCTTGGCTTATATGTTTGGATTTGAGATAAGTAGGCTGGTGTTGGCCTAAATTATTGTGATGTGAAATGTACATTTGGGATATATCAATATTACAAAGGAGATGCTGTCAAAATTTTAAGAATATTGGAGATTAATTCGATGATCTGTTGATTAATATGGATATTCGTGTCAATTGAGAAAACTGTAACACCCTGAAATTCTAAATTGTGATTAATATTATAATCCGTAATCTAAGAGATTATACAGGAATCACTAGGGATAATGATTAAGGTAGTTCCTTTGTAATGTTATTTTATTTTAAATTTGTATGGATAATTCTAATGGATGAAATATTGATAACTGTAAATACGTGTGTACATACGGGTGCATGACTAGATGGAATTTATCATACATAGGTATGTATATACCAAGTGCATGTGATATGGATATGTAATTAGAGGCATGTATGGATGTATATATGTGTAGGTGCGTATATGTACTATTATGTGGAATTGGATACATACACATGTTTGAAATAAATACATGCAAATACCTCTTCTTCTAATAAAAGATTTTTATTTTTAGCTATTATTAGAGAGAAAGTAAGTGGAGGGGAGTAGGTGGTGGGTGATAGGAGATGAGGACAAGTGGCACTTATGGTAAGTATAATATATTGTTTTTTTTTTTAGGTATTTGTATATATTAAGTAAATGGGAGAAAGATACCTATTTTTTTCTCACCTAATTTCTTTCCTTTCCCAAATTCTCTCTTCTTGCACTTGTGAGGATCGGCAGCCCTCCTCCAAACTCCGGCTCTCTCTCCCTCTCTCAGGGCGGACGGCGGCCAGGCGCGCGGCCAGGCGCGGCCAGCGCGCGCCCAGCGCGCGGGGCCAGCGCGCGGCCAGGGCCGGCCAGGCGCGGCCTGCGCGGCCCTGCGCTGCCGGGGCCGCGGCGGCGGCGGCCGGCTAGGGCAGCCGGAGATCGGAGATTTCGTTGGTGAGGGTTTTTTTTTCCTCTTTCCCTGTATTTTTTTTATATAGTTCATCTCTTGAAAACCCTAGATCCATGACTTATTGAATTGGGAAATTTTCCTTGAGCTACTCATACAATGATTATGTGAAAATTTATGATTTTTAATGCATGTGATGACCTAAATGGGATCTAGAGATTTATGGAATTAATCCAATTGTAGGCAAGTGATGAGTAGGAGGTTGCATGATGGATTTGTCATGTGGTAATGGGACTTGTCGAATTTCAGATTTAGTGTAAATCTAAACCCTAGTACTCCCAATCTTACACTTTAAGTTCATGGGAATGAAACTTTAATTAGAGGTGTGTGAGACTAAAATTTGAGAAATTTTATTCCTTCTTAAATTGGGTCGAATTCTTAAATAAATCATGGGCAAATGCATGTTGAATCTATTGGTGACAACCCTAACCCTATGTAAAAGCATGATGTGGAAAGAAGGGTTACGGTTTTGTGTAGTTTAAATTTTACCAAGAAGTATACTCTTGTAATTTGTATATGATTCTATCTTGTGAAATCGAACTGAGGTTGGTATTGATTATCAGTAAGTAAACGAGGTTAAACCAAAATTTTAGGTGACATTATATCAAAAGTTCAAGTATCGATTAACGTATTATTAATAGAAGACAAGATTAACCTATAGCATGGTATTAGTGTCATAAATGCGTGGGTCGTTACGATTGGGGGAGATCAAGTTATAGATTTCTCCTAACCTTTAATATAGATGGAGGATCTTGAAGCTTTTCACACTTGTGAGGGTTGAACCTCTTGCTATTCTTACATAATAATCTGTGCAATCGAATCAATATTTGATCTTGGTCATGTTAATGAGATAAGAAGAAAAGTTTCATGATATAAGTTAAAATATGAAGTGGGAGGTGACTTAAAGAGGGACTTGTGATAAATCATGTAGTGATCAAATTATGCATACTCTTATAAATAATTCTTATGACCACAAATCTAAATACTTTAATTCATGACTTACTTATAATTCAAGTTAGATGAAGAAATAATAGGAAAAGGGAAGAATTTGTTAATAGAGCACCTTTGGAATAGTAACGCAAATCTGTTAAAATCTGTCCAGATTTGAGACCTGAAACATGGGGTTTCTTTCGTAAGGATATTTAATGAGAAATAGGTCATGTGATATACCGTTGGAAAGCTAATCGAGTCTACTTTCCAACCGCGCCCACGGTGTCCTAATCCAATATCTGTGCTGGGAATTATCACTGGAACATGATAACTCGTCGAAAGTGCTAAGTTGCAGAATTTTTAGATGTCTAAATGATTTTCTGTTTATTTCAGCTTTTCGTGCGACTTAAGTGGGTCATATATTATATTGCTAGAGAAGTGAATTAAATGTTCTAAATACGTGTATGTTATATGACATGCTAGAGAAGAGATAGGATTGGCCAAAGTGTGATGTTTAGAAAATAGGGAACTTGAAATAGATAATTAAACTAATGATTTATATGATGGTAAGCATTAAATTGTAACATTCATATTGAAGCTTGTAAATACTAAATTGTACACTAGTGAGAATGCTACTCATGCAAAGAGTGGAACGATAAAAACATCAACGGAGGAAATATCCTCACACGTAGGAACTCGTGAGTAAGTTGAAGTGATCATACACACACAAATATATATACGTATCTAAATTATTATACACATGTGCAAGTGATGTATATGAATGTGTATCTTACATGTGCAAGTGATGTATATGAATGTGTATCTTATATGTGCAAGTGATGTATACGAATGTGTATCTTGTATGTGCAAGTAGTTAGTGGCGCGATATGGATGAAATTCTATGTTATGTTTGTGTAATGGCTTTGCTTATGTGCTAGTAGTTAGTTTTTATTCTTGTGGGATGAGTTGTTTTATCCCTATAAGTAGGAAGGGGCCGGCGGGAGCAAGTAGGAAGGGGGAAGACGGTGGGAAAAAGAGGTGTTCATCTAAAATTGTAGGAAGGGGCCGGCGGGAGCCGGTAGGAGGAGAAGACGGTGTAAATGTATGTTGTTCATGTAGGAAGGGACCGGCGGGAGCCGGTAGGAGGGGAAGACGGTGTTATGAAAGTAGCTCATTTTATAACTGTAGGAAGGGGCGGCGGGAGCCGGTAGGAGGGGGAAGACGGTGAATTGTTCATGTATTCTTTAAAATGTTGGGGTGATGAAATGTTACTTGTTGATGTGATGTTTATAAAAGATGTTTGTGTTATCATAAGTTAGAAATTGCTATGACTTGAATTATATCATGCTAGGGGTATGTTGGATGTGTTATCATATATGTCAATGAAACCATCAAAATACAAGTTTAGTTGATTGAAATGAATATCATATATTGGGTGAAAATGTACATGTGAATCCGTGCTTTACTTGAAGGGTGAAGCGTTATTGCATTATGAGAAATATGATATGATTGTATGCTATATAATTATGACTTGTGAAGTAAGTGTTATCTGAATGCATAAACTAGGTTTATGGCAAACTCTTATGGTTAATGTATAATAGCGTGAAACACAAAGTACGTGGGTAATACACACTATGTACATAAGACGAGAGAGTTTGTTATGTAACTCTTAGACCTTATCACACATAAATATGAGAATCCAAGAAAGAAATTGGGGAACACAATTATAAGAGTCTGACCGTCCTCAGAGATTTAGAGGCTGAGGCCTTAATTATTAAACTATCGGATGCCTTCGATTCTTGCCTTCTTACTATTCAGGTTTCTTTCGTTGCATGAATATTCATATTCTCTCTTTGAGATATTATCATTTCTGATTTATTTCCTGACTCACTCATTGAGCTGTCGAGCTCACCCTCCCACAGACTGATTTATTGCAGGTTGCTTGGAGGCAGGGGTCAGGGTTATGCTGCATAGGGTTCGTTCTGATGTCAATTCAACTCTTGTATTTTGGGACATTTGTGTTTGTGGATGATATATATGTGGGTCATGGGAGGCATGATTAATCTTGTATATACATATGTGGAGAACCTTATGGTAGTTTCATTTCAAGTTGACATTTGAGTTATTTTTTTTATCATATTCTCATAGTACAATAATGCATCACACTTCAAGTAATGCACGGATTCACATGCACACTTTTCCCCAATAGGTGGTATTCATTTTTAATCAGCTAACTTGTATTCTGACGGTTTCATTGTCATATACGATAACACATCCAACATACCCCTAGTGTCACACACACACACATTTGCATCACCATAACCTTTCATTCTCAATATATGTAAGGATACAATTATATGTATATCATAGCACCATTCAAGTACTGCATGGATTAACCCTTGCACTTTCACCCATCATATAATATCATTATCTCTTCTAATAAAGCAGAGTTTCACAGTCATGCATAAAGGACAAGCATATAACACTATTCGATTTTAATAAGCACATCTTATTTCATGACACACGACCCATCTCATACCCCGTCTTCACACCTAATATAACCCCACTTTCTTTCTCTCTCTTTCATTAACTTTTCTTTCCTCCTTCCTTTAACAGCCAACAGGCCACGAATGGCAGCCATGGGCCTTGCCTTGGCCGGCCATTTCTCCACCCACCATCTCCACTTTTCCACCAGCAATTCCTCCACCTCTTTCTCCTCCATCTCCTCCATTCCAACAACAACAACCACAACAACACCACCTCCACCATCTTCTTCTTCCTCTCTTTCCACCAAAGTAACCCATTTCCACCACCACCTTCTCCTTCTCCACCACTACCTACACCACCTTTGCCACCACGAATCACGCCATCTTTCTCTCCTCGGAACACTATTTCTAACGAGGTATAGCCTCGTTTCTAAAACTCCATTTTCACCAAATGAACTACACTTGCACCCCACAATTTGCTTGGGCTTGGAGCTTTGGTCACCTTCTCCGGCCAACTCCGGCCGTCAGCGGTGACCGCCGGCCATCGCCGGCTACCACCCCCTTCCCTCTCTTCTTTCCTTTCCTTTCTTTCTTTCTTCTTTCTTCATTTTCCTTTCTTCTTTTCTTTCTTCTTTTCTTTCCGTTATTTTCATCCTTGCGTCTCCCAAAACCTGCGTCTGACTTCTTTCCCTGCGTCCCACTCTTTCTCTTTCCCTATCTCTCTCTTTCTCTCTGTTGATTGCTGATGCGGATCTCACCCCCGCGTCCAAATAATTCCTTAACGCGAATCTTCGCGTCTTGACATTGTATGACGCGGCCTTCGCGCTCTGGTATCGACGCAACGCGGAGCCCATGCCCGCGTCTGTGTCCTTCTCGTGTCAACACGACGCGAAGCTCATGCCCGCGTCTGTGTTCTTCTCATGTTATAACTTGAACGCGGGTCTCGAACCTTGCGTTTGTGGCATCTACGCGACGCGACTCCCGCGTCTGCGACCCCCGCGTCTCACTCTCAAACTCGCGTCCCCCTGTACATACTCTCTCTCCCTGTACACTCTTTCTCTCTCCATGGACTTCTCTCTCTAGCTTTCACTTTCTCTCTCCTCTCTCTCATTCTCTTTCTCTCTTGATTTCCTCCTCTCTCTCTATCACTTTCTCTCTAACGCACTAACGCGTTGATTAACTGGATTCCGGAGATCGGGAATTTCACTGTGTTTTCTGAAGATTTAGGCGAGTGTTCTCGCTTTCCTCTTGGCTTTCCCACTTCGTTAGATCGACTTGATTGTCTTATGTATTATATTTGGAACTAACACCTTCTCTGTAGGTACCCTAACCTCTGGGTACAACCTTTGAGGTTTAAAGTCCTCGGACTTTCTCTATGCTACGCCTGGTAGGCGGACCTAGTGTCAACACTTTAACGCTTACTCCATTCGAGTGTAATTACCCCGTGAGCATGGCTTCCCGTCAGTAGTAGTATAGCGTTCATACGCTTACTGCGACACGTGTGTCTAGCTACGCTGCGAGCGGTAACCACGCCGAGCGTGATAGCATTTAGTGTTGTACATTAACTTCGCTCCAGCTTGCTCAGCTCTGCTTGATTGTGCTCAGCTATTATTTTATCACTTGACAAGTACACACTTGATATATTAACACTTGACATGCTTTTGCTTGATACCTATCATCTACATGCTAATACCTGACACCTATCTGTATCACTTGTCAACTGATGTGTCATCACCTGACACCCGACTTGCTACTTGACACTTGCTTCTTACTATGACATGATTTATCACTTGCCTCTTGAAAATACTAATACTTGACCTGTGATTATCACATTTACGGGAATACTATACTTGTTATCCTCTATTACATACAGTGACTTGAATCTTGTACATGTTATCCTGTATTATACTTATACAGTGACCTGAATTTATAGTACCCATGTACTCCTGAACTCCTGATCATGTCTTGCACCCGCTATTCCCGTAAATTGATAACTACATAACAAATCATAAAAGGAACAACTTACATCGGGTCGGGGAAAACTTGCGGCTATCAATATATGTTCGTGTTTACAGTGGTACTAGGCATGTTGTGCAACTAAAACTTCCGGTCTGACCTGTGGGCCTCCAGGCGACCGAGGGGAGTGCTGGCTCCCTCCTTCTTGGTACCATCTTGATAAGGGCATTCTATAAGACCCTCCTGATCGTCTTGCGGCAGGTTCCGTCCACCAAGCAACGGAACAATCCTGGGCCGTGGTCCCGGGTATGTACGGGACCCACTGTAAACATTGTTCGTTGATACCCCCTTGGTTTCCAATAACAACCTTGCTTTACTCAGATGTGGATATATGTGCGCTGGGACGCTAGTTCACATATCTAGACATCGGGGTAAGAGAGAGTAATAATAATAATAAAAGATGCCAGCAATGGATCTGTAATATGCCTTGCCATGTTTGCTTGTATCGGATTTTACTTCGGATTTCCGGTTTTATGATTATTATATTATACCTGTTCATATCCTGCCTTCTACTTGTATTCTATCCCGCTTGCCCCCTGCTCTTATCTTATCATATCATAAGTCTTCCCTGCTTGATATCATTTGCTGTATATCTACTTGCCCCTGCATGCTTGTGCCCACGACACGGTTTTCATGTTTATGATCCAGATTTATCGATACACATGTGCTTATCCATATTCGCCATCTGGCTTTCGCATCACCACTCGCCGGGGAGTTCTAACTCCTCTGGATCCTCATGTCCAGGTCATGGAGCTTGGAGCGTATGGATTCTCCCAGTTTGATCAGAGTGGCGCAGCGGTAGCGTGGACCTCCAGTAGACCGTCCAGAGCCCCATCCTTCCAGGCCCTCCTGCTCGGCTCTAGAGCTCTTCTGCTATGACCCTGAGCCATCTTTTGTACTGTCCATACTTGTACATCTTCTTGTATTCCCGCAATTGCGCTACATTGGTGATGTAATATTCTTGTAATATTTATCACATCTGGTGATAACTTTGTAACTGTACTCATGCGTTGGAATGTATAATGCAGCACTTACTTCCGTACTCTGATTCTTGCATGTACTGATGCTTAGCGTATATACGTGAGGGTATTTCTGACCTGCGTATATACGTTGCAGTAACGTCTCCGTACCCGTCGGATCGGGGCGTTACAGGATGGTATCAGAGCCTAGGCTCTCACATCCTCAGTACAACCAGTCGACAAATTAATGGTAAAGAAATTTGCAACTGGAATGCATGAGTCATGGTTATACAATCCAACTATAAGCACAAAATTATCCATTCTCTCTTGATAACCTTGCCCTTAAATTCTGAAGTTCTCCCATTCTTTCATACTTCAGTTTCTCATTATTCTTAGACCAACTCGGAAATGAAAGATGGGGAAATTATAACAGTTCTAGTTCTTCTTAGAATGGCCCTAATGGAGGAAGTGTTGATTTGAGATGATTTCTGCAAATATGATGAAAAATAACAAGAACAGAAGAAGGTCCTGCACCAAAGACTATTGGTTATACTCCGGGAACAGAAGCCAGGCAACATGTCGGATTTCAGGAAATTACAGCCGACAATCTTTTCAAGCATGGAGGAGCCCTGGATGCATAGCAGTGGCTGGTGAACATGACGGATCTTCTGAAGGCAACTCAAATCCCTGACGAGGACTAAGTGGAAATGACCAAGATTCAGTGGAAAGATGTAGCTAAGACATGGTGGTTGGTAGAAGTAGCGAGACTAGAAAAGCTCATCACTTGGGACCAGTTCTCGAAGGATTTCTATAAGAAGATTCTTCTCTGTAATAGCTCAGAAAGATATGAAAGAATGATTTATCAAATTGCAGTAAGGAGATTGAGTTGTAAATAAGTACACTGCGAAATTCCTAAGGCATAGTCAGTAGGTGTCTTCCATGGTGGCTGACAAGGAGAACCGAGCGAGTAATATTGTAGTGAGCACTGAATATGAGGATCAAGATGTTTCTTATTCCCAAGCAGCCCAAGAAGTATTCTCAAGTTTTTGCCATCGCTCGGAAAGTAGAACAGACCTGAAAAAGAAAGATCAGGATGAGATGCAGATGAAGTTGGTGAAGAGACCCTCTTAGTTGATGAAAGTTGAAGACTTAGACAGGCCACTGGATGCCCCACTAAGTCATCCCTCCAACCTTACCCTCAGCATATGACATGTGGGTATTGTCTGAAGCCGCGCACCCACAACGCAACTGCCAGAAAGGTTATGAATTATGTCGTATACGGGTCCGGAGATTAGTTGAAAAGTGACTCTCTGTTCAAGGAGACAGAGAACATCGCACCGATCAGATCAACTCATCCAGTATCACCATTGGGAGAGAATCCACGACCTACTGGCAGAATAACCTCGCTTCATCCCCAGCATCAAGCATGGAGTCATACACAAAAGAGACCAAGAGCTAGGGCAGATGGTAGAAAGAGGCAAACATATAATCTGACTGAAGAGGAAGTCAGGATGCTCTATATGATGGAGTGAGAACAGAAAGGATGCTCAATATCTAAAAAAGAAACCCTGAAAGCATTGACCGTAACTATTGTCCCCAATTTTAGCATGTCCGGGAGTTGGTAAATTCCCTATATCATGTCCTTATTGCACTATCATCACCAATCTTAGTCCGTCCGTATCTACCTCCCTATTTCATAATTTCTATCTCTTCTATTTTTACTATCCTGATTTCGTAATCTTTATGCCAACTTAAGATATGCGTAGACTAGTGAGATAACAACAGAGTAAATGTGGTTTGCTCTCATTATGTTCTGGCATTCCTCGACTCTGGTACATCACATTGTCTTATATTGGACAGATCTTCGGCCTCGCATTATATTCTTGTATTTATGGTTACATCATGGGAAACCAGTACATCAAGTGGACTAGTCATCGCTTATATAATCAGGTAGACTGTATCATTACATGAGGAGTGTCAGTATATAACAGCATTTCAGATTCAGGACTTCTGGCAGACAGAGTTATGGTATTTTCTATTTTTATTACTCCAATAGCGATCATGATTTCTTCAACTATGTTTATGGGACTCAGGTATTCTCAGAGCTGATCTGCCGTCAGGTTATTATTCAGAAGACAGTATTCGAGACTCGTTTCGATTCTTATGATTTCTTGATCGCGTTCTCAGAGCCACTAACTTCTAGCAGTCTTTATTGATTTGGTGGACCATGGGCTCCGCTAGCCTCGCCAAGCGAGGGTCGTGTTCTAGTCACCCGTGAACTTAACCGGGTGTGAGCTTCGCTGCACCCTAGTACTTAGCATTTAGCGTTGTGTTACGCGCTGGCTTCGCCGCGTGAGCTCCGCCATATGCGAGCCTCGCAGAGCGTTAGCTTTGCCGCACCCTAATGCTTAACACCTGAGCTGTGCCACGCGATAGCTTCACCTAGGCTTGCTTTGCCCGTGGCTAGTTCCTTCAGTGCTTAGCACTCTAGCCCGTTCCTCGGATTTCTTCTGCCTAGCGTGCTTTCATGGATCCGCTGAACAGAGTTTCATCACTGTATCTGAGCTATCGCCATGATCCTTGTCAATGATCCACTCGGCCAATCTTGCAAGGCCCAGATATCTTAAAATGTTTCATCTGCAGTCGGGTTATCATTCAGAAGTCAGTATTCAGAATTCTTCACAGTTATTCTATATACTTGACTACGTCTTTCAGAATTAGCAACGCCCAGTTTACGGAAATTCTTAATTATTGGTCTTCTTGATTTATACTCAGCATTATCAAGGTTTTCTTTATCTTGGGTATTCTGGTTTATTCCAGGGGAATTAATATGTATGTGGCACATTAGTAATTCTACTGCAGACTCTTTATCAGGGACAACATCATGCCGTGCAGGATTTTATATTTATGGATTTCAGCACTACGGATTTCTATGGATTTCATCAGCTTTGGTTCACATCTGATTGAAGTATTATTGATTATCTCACCAAGTTAACTCACTCCATATTATTCAGAATGAGTTAATCTTTTGAAGTTCTGACAGTGTTCTTTTATAAGCAGACAGTAGATCAGTGTTAATACGGCACCGTCAGAGGATGTATCTATACGGCAGAAGTACAGAGATGCCTTAGCCCTGAGTTAGCCATTCAGTCGATCTGGGAGAACAGCCCACAGTTATTCATATCTTGATTGGCATAATCCTCATTCCTATCCTTTCTGTGATCATCTTCCCCTTATCGAAATTGCGAGGACGCAATTTTTATAAGGCGGATGGAGTGTAACACCCCGCTCCCCGAATACGTACTTAGTTGCGTATTCATATTTTCTGATCGTATTTTTTTGATTTACTTCCGGTATTTATTTTGTATTATGAGTTATTTATATGATCGTTTTGCCTTGGATCTGGATTCGTGAACTTGGAGTCAGCCCTACTCTGAACCGAGGGGACTGATCCTAGTATTACTCGATTTGGACTTTCTGATATTCTGATTTGACCGATTTCAGTTTCAAACATTATTTTCTAATATTCTAGATTTTTTGTGATTTTCTGAAATTTCCTGAATTAAGTTGAAAATCTTCAAAACCGGAGTCGACCAATACCGCGGACCGATTCTCGGATTTTAATTTACAAACGGAGTTGAAATTCAAAAAACAGCTTTCCTGTAACTTCTTAAAATCACATTTTCTATCTAAATACTTTTTTGAGAATTTTCTAAATTATCGAAATTCCACTGGATTTGGTGTCCGCCATATCACTGGTTGATTCCAGGAATTTTAGTTTACAATTGGAATCAAATTCTGGATTCCGCTTTCATATTACTTCTTAGAATTATATTTTCTCCTTTCTGGCATTTTCTGAGATTTTTCAGATTTTATCAAAATCTGGCCGACCCGGTGTAGACCGGTGTCAACGGTTGACTTTAGGATTTTTATTTTCAAATGGGATTGAATTTATGAAAATCGATTTCACCAAAAATCTTTATATAATATTTATTATTTTTGAGAATTTTTGGGAAGCTTTTCAAGCTACTTTAATTTTTGGACTTTTCCGGAGTTTTCGGTGTTTTCCCAGATACCAGAATTTTATCCAGATATTCTACTTTTCTCTTTTTCTCTCTCCTCGCTAGACGCGAGTTTCACCAACCTGGATTCAACATTTAATGCAGAGATTCTCTCCAAGCTGCATTTAATGCTTGTCCTGCAAGATCAACTCCGAATCTTATCACCATGCCTTTTCTTTTTCTGGCAAACGCATATCTCGCGTCTTTACTCCTGGACGCGGCTTTTATTTCCGCGTCTGGCTCCCTTTTGCCTAGACGCGGATTCTACTTTTGGGGACGCAGCAATTTTAACTGGCAAGAGATGCAAAGTTTCTTTCATAAGCAAAGGCAACATTATAATATTCATTTCCATTCCTTTATATACCCCACTTTCTTTCTCTCTCTTTCATTAACTTTTCTTTCCTCCTTCCTTTAACAACCAACAGGCCACGAATGGCAGCCATGGCCTTGCCTTGGCTGGCCATTCTCCACCCACCATCTCCACTTTTTCCACCACCAATTCCTCCACCTCTTTCACCTCCATCTCCTCCTCCATTCCAACAACAACAACCACAACACCACCACCTCCACCATCTACTTCTTCCTCTCTTCCACCAAAGTAACCCATTTCCACCACCACCTTCTCCTCCTTCTCCACCACTACCTACACCACCTTGGCCACCACGAATCACGCCATCTTTCTCTCCTCGGAACACTCTTTCTAACAAGGTATAGCTTCGTTCTCCGAAGCCTCGTTTCCAAAACTCCATTTTCACCAAATGAACTACACTTGCACCCCACAATTTGCTTGAGCTTGGAGCTTTGGTCACCTTCTCGGCCAACTCCGGCCGTCGGCGGTGACCGCCGGCCATCGCCGGCTACCACCCCTTTCCCTTCTCTTCTTTCCTTTCTTTCTTTCTTTCCTTCTTTCTTCATTTTCCTTTCTTCTTTTCTTCTTTCTTTTCTTTCCGTTATTGTCATCCTTGCGTCTCCCAAAACCTGCGTCTGACTTCTTTCCCTGCGTCCCACTCTTTCTCTTTCCCTATCTCTCTCTTTCTCTCTGTGATTGCTGACGCGGATCTCACCCCCCGCGTCCAAATAATTCCTTAACGCGAATTTTCGCGTTCTTGACATTGTATGACGCGGCCTTCGCGTTCTGGTATCGACGCAACGAGGAGCCCATGCCCACATCTGTGTCCTTCTCGTGTCAACACGACGCGGAGCTCATGCCCGCGTCTGTGTTCTTCTCATGTTATAACTTGAACGCGGTCTCGAACCTCGCGTTTGTGGCATCTACGCGACGCGACTCCCGCGTCTGCGACCCCCGCGTCTCACTCTCAAAACTCGCGTCCCCCTGTACATACCTCTCTCCCTGTACACTCTCTCTCCATGGACTTCTCTCTCTCTAGCTCTCACTTTCTCTCTCCTCTCTCTCATTCTCTCTCTTGATTTCCTCCTCTCTCTCTATCACTTTCTCTCTAACGCACTAACGCGTTGATTAACTGGATTCTGGAGATCGGGAATTTCACTGTGTTTTCTGAAGATTTAGGCGAGTGTTCTCGCTTTCCTCTTGGCTTTCTCACTTCGTTAGATCGACTTGATTGTCTTATGTATTTGTATCTGGAACTTACACCTTCTTTGTAGGTACCCTAACCTCTGGGTACAACCTTTGAGGTTTAAAGTCCTCGGACTTTCTCTATGTACGCCTAGTAGGCGGACCTAGTGTCAACACTTTATCGCTTACTCCATTCGAGTGTAATTACCCCGTGAGCATGGCTTCCCGTGAGTAGTAGTATAGCGTTCATACGCTTACTGCGACACTTGTGTCTAGCTACGCTGCGAGCGGTAACCACGCCGAGCGTGATAGCATTTAGTGTTGTACATTAACTTCGCTCCAGCTTGCTCAGCTCTGCTTGATTGTGCTCAGCTATTATTTTATACTTGCCAAGTACACACTTGATATATTAACACTTGACATGCTTTTGCTTGATACCTATCATCTACACGCTAATACCTGACACCTATCTGTATCACTTGTCAACTGATGTGTCATCACCTGACACCCGACTTGCTACTTGACACTTGCTTCTTACTATGGCATGATTTATCACTTGCCTCTTGAAAATACTAATACTTGACCTGTGATTATCACATTACGGGAATACTATACTTGTTATCCTCTATTACATACAGTGACTTGAATCTTGTACATGTTATCCTGTATTATACTTATACAATGACCTGAATTTATAGTACTCATGTACTCCTGAACTCCTGATCATGTCTTGCACCCGCTATTCCCGTAAATTGATAACTACATTACAAATCATAAAAGGAACAACTTACATCGGGTCGGGGGAAACTTGCGGCTATCATATATGTTCGTATTTACAGTGGTACTAGGCATGTTGTGCAACTAAAACTTCCGGTCTGACCTGTGGGCCTCCAGGCGACCGAGGGGAGTGCTGGCTCCCTCCTTCTTGGTACCATCTCTGATAAGGGCATTCTATAAGACCCTCTTGATCGCCTTGCGGCAGGTTCCGTCCACCAAGCAACGGAACAATCCTGGGCCGTGGTCCCGGGTATGTACGGGACCCACTGTAAACATTGTTCGTTGATACCCCCGTTGGTTTCCAATAACAACCTTGCTTTACTCAGATGTGGATATATGTGCGCTGGGACGCTAGTTCACATATCTAGACATCGGGGTAAGATGAGTAATAATAATAATAAAAGATGCCAGCTATGGATCTGTAATATGCCTTGCCATGTTTGCTTGTATCGGATTTTACTTCGGATTTCCGATTTTATGATTATTATATTATACATGTTCATATCCTGCCTTCTACTTGTATTCTATCCCGCTTGCCCCCTGCTCTTATCTTATCATATCATGAGTCTTCCCTGCTTGATATCATTTGCTGATATTCTACTTGCCTCTGCATGCTTGTGCCCACGACATGGTTTTCATGTTTATGATCCAGATTTATCGATACACATGTGCTTATCCATTTTCGCCATCTGGCTT
>JAVJIF010003902.1:257500-319138 GCA_038442645.1 Agave tequilana | reverse complement strand
AAGATCATTAGTACTATAACTACATGAGTTGATCATCATCAAAAGTAGAGTGATAGGCCTTTGGGCCAACAAAACACTTGTATTAGTTTCAACAAGAGAAACGGTTATGACAATTTTGTTGTAAATTAAACACTTATAATTTCATTTGCAACAGCTTGACTATCAACATTTATGTATGAACCATCTTTCTGACCCTTGCTATAACCCACAACTCATGTTAAGAAATCGAGGATACAGATGAATCATGCTCAACTGATCTCTGGCATATCTATTGTACAAAACATAGAAAATATATAAGTAATAATCCACAAAAGAATATTTAAACATTAAAAATCAACACATAAAAATTTTTCTTATCAGTTCTTGTTCGAGTTGGGCATACCCTTACGAGATAGTGTGTGGGGATAGATATTCAAATCCTGAATATTTTTATTCTTCTGACTTAAAGCCATTAAAAAATAATTATTAAGTAAGCATTAAGATTTCAAACAGGACATTTTATTATATAAAATTTTCTAGTTATGTTGTATTAACCTAAAATTCTTTAGTACTACGTTTAAAATATGAACCGATCCCACACTTCATCATTAATGCAATCATACTCTGAAAGGGGGTTTCTGTTTTACTTTCACTTATGTACTCCCTTGTTAACTTATTTTTCAATTGCCACCACATTTTTCCCACAGAAATTAGTAAATAATGACGGTACCCCTTATCCAATTTGAATATAGTCTGCATTATATCACAAAAAATATTAATGTGTATGTTGTGTGTGTGTGTGCCATGCTTGATGTGTATTGTGGTGGTGGTGTGGTAGTGGGCTTGTGCATGTGCCATGCTTGATGTGTGAGTGTGTGTGTTGATGGTGTACATGTGTATGTGTGTGCCATGAATGATTTTTGTGTGTTGTGTGGCCATATATGCTTGATGTGTGTGTGTGTGGTGTGTGTGTGTGTGGTGGTAGTGTGGTGGTGTGTGTGCCATGCTTGATGTGTCTATGTTGGTGGTGTCTATTGTAGGCTGTCCAAAAGTTACTGGAGGACAAGCAATTCACTGCCTCCCTTTCCCGGGTCATACATCTATATGACGTCATAAAAAATTTAATGCGTTTGTGTTGGTGGGTGTGTGTGTCATGCTTGATGTGTGTGACATGCTTGATGTGTGTGTATGGTGGTGGTGGTGCTGGGTGTTGTGTGTGCCATGCTTAATGTGTGAGTGTGTGTGTGTTGGTGGTGTACATGTGTGTGTGTGTGCCATGCTTGATGCATATATGCTTGATGTGTGTGTGTGTGTGGTGGTGTAGGTGTGTGTGTGTCCATGCTTGATGTGTGATGGTGGTGGGGGTGTGTGTGGTGTGTGTGTGTGTGTGTGTGTTTTATATAGACAATTAAATTATTCTAAATTTACTTGCAGAAATATCTCCTCAGAACTTATTCTTCAGCTCTTTGGAAACCTCGCGCCAATCGAGAATGACAATAGGGGCATATGACGAGCCACAGTAACTCATCAATTTTTTTTCCCAAAATTTCCAATCGTTGATTCTTCTCATTGAACTCCACCATAATTTTTCTTCCCTGATTCCTTGCTAAGATGAGATCACCCATCTTAGTAAGGCCTCGAGTCCTCTTCTTTATCACACTTCCACTGTCACTACCCCTTCTTGTAATACCCCGTTCCCGGAATACGTACTTGGTTGCGTATTCAGTTTTTCGATCGTATTTTTCGATTTACTTCCTATATTTGACCGATTTCAGTTTTAAAAGTCATTTTCCAATATTATATATTTTCTATGATTTTCTGAAATTTTCCTGAATTTAATTAAATATTTTCAAAACTGGTGTCGACCAGTACCGCTGATCGATTCTCGGATTTTTAATTCACAAACAGTTAGGAATTTCTAGAAGGTCCTTTAGCTTTATTTCTTAGAATCATTTTTCTATCTAAATACTTTTTCTGGGAATTTTATGAATTTATGAAAGTTCCAACGGAGTCGGTAGATAATGATTCCGGGATTTTTAGTTTTAAAACTATAAATTATTTCTTCAAACGAATTTCACCATGAGTCTTAAAATGTTATTCTTGATTTTTAGTAAAATTTTTGGGTCGTTCCGAGATACTTGAATTTCGGACGATTCCGGTATTTTCCAAAATTCCATTTTCCAATTTTCCAATAATTCCAATTTTCCACATAATCTCACTCACTTTCACCTAATCCTTTTTAAATCCCACTCATTCTCTCTCTCCCCCATGGCCGGCCAAGTGGCCAAGTGAGGGACACCTCACCCTCCCCATATTTGCACAAAACCCCCTCTCAATTACACTATTTGCAACTCCTTTACAAAATCTAACACCTATATAAACAATCTCTTTACATTTCTTTTCCTTTTTCTTCATTTCACCTAAGTGTTAGCCCTCACCAAGAGATCTCTCCTCCTTCTCAACCTCAACCCTAGCTCCAAGAACCACCTCAAGGACTTCATCTCCACCTCAAGCAACCACCTTGGACCTTGGATCATAGCCTTCTTCGCCACCGAAGATCACCTTGGCGCCATTCGTCGTCAACGACTCTTTCGACCGCATAAAATGTCGATTGATCACTCCTAGTGAGTATTCTTACTCACCAAGACATGTGAATTCCCTAGTATACTTGTATTCCACATCTTGTTCACTTGTGCCTTCAAAATCACACATTTGACCTTCAAATTCGACCTGCAAATTCTGTTCTGTACGCTACTTACAGACCCAGATTAGTCGACTTGACCTAGGCACTAGTCGACTAACCCTTCTAGTTGAACCTTAACCTGTTTCTGAAACACAGTTTTAGTCGACTTACCCTGATTATTAGTCGACTAACCCTTTCTGGAAATGAACCTCAACTCTCTGGAAATCACTGTTAGTCGACTACACATTCCTCCCTAGTCGACTAACCTTACTTGAACCAGAAACCCAACTCTCGGCCCTAGTCGACTTATCCTATTTATTAGTCGACTATAGACTACTAGTCGACTAACCCTTCTCACCTTAGTCGACTCCTGAAACAAACTTAACTCTCTGTATCCCAGTTCTAGTCGACTTAGCTTGACTGTTAGTCGACTTGCGTGCCTGTTAGTCGACTACCCTTTTTACCTAGTCGACTAACTTTCCCTGAAACAGAATATCAACTCTCTGGAACCCAGTTTTAGTCGACTAATCCAGACTGTTAGTCGACTTAAGACCCCAATCAGTCGACTACACCTTCCACCTAGTCGACTAATTTAAGCTGTTTATTATAGTTGATTTCTTTTCTAAATTTGGATCTTACCCTGATACATGTGTATTATATTATGCTTGTTCATGCTTCATAACTGATACTACTTGACCTATTACTGGATGGATGTTATCTCTTGTAACTTCATGACTTGTTATTACATATTCTCGTTTCATGACATGTTAAATAGTGAATATCACCACTTATCATGCCATCTCTTGAACCAAGCATGATGCATTCAACTTTTGTATAAAATGGACCAACTTACATTGGGTCAGGGGGAAACATGCGGATATCGATATGTGTTCGTGTTTACAGTGGCATTAGGTATATTGTACAATTATATTCCGGTTTAACCTGAGGGCCTCCAGGAGACCGAGGGAGTGCTTGCTCCCTCTTCCTGAGTACTATCATGATAAGGGCATACATAAGTCCCTCCTGAATAGCCTAGCGGCTGGCTTCCGTCACCAAGCAACGGAACAATCCTGGACCGTTATCCCGGGCATGTACGGGGTCCACTGTAAACATAGTTCGTCGATACCCCCGCTGTTTCCAATAACAACCTTGTATTACTAGGATATGGATCTATGTGCGCTGGGACGCTGGGTCACATAGCTAGATATCACAGTAAGACAAGTAATAATAATAATAGACTTTAACTATGTATCCATTGCATCCTGATTATAGTTCTTTATGCTTTCATTACTTGTTGGTTTATATTCATTATGCTGTTCCGTCCTTATTATTCATACCTCTTAGCCACTTGGCTATAACCTGTTCATTTTCGGGAGGTCCTGACTCCCTTGGATTTGTATGTTCAGGTTCCGAAGCTTGGATCGAAGTGGAGCCATCCACAGAAGATCGAGCTTTCTTTAGCGAGCAGGCTGATTAGCTCCAGTCCTTGCGCCAGATCTTTCTTTTTGACTCACGGGATCTTCATCCTACTCGTGAGCATTTTGTGTTTATGTTGTACCTTTTGCTTTTGGACTTAGTTGTGATAAAAGATACATGTAATGTGTAATATTTTATCATATCTTGTGATGACTTGTACTTGTACTTTTATGTTGGCATATGTATGGAAATCACGCTTTGTCGTGCACTCTGATTCTTGTTGTACTTATTGCTTAGCGTATATGCGTGGGGGCATTTTCTGACCTACGTATATACGTCGCAGTGACGTCTCCGTATCCGTGGGATCGGGGCGTTACAGGTTGGTATCAGAGCATAGGCTCTCACACCTAAAGTACCATCAAGCAGCGAATTCTAGTAATTTGCTGATGCCAACTACAATGTACAAAGTTATCCAGTCCTTCTTGATTCCTTCCCTTGTGTCCCTTGTGTCCTAAACTCCTTCCATTTTTTCAAAATTCCAGTTATCCTTTCCCAAATTCGGTATGGAGAGAAGGACGGGTCGTAGCAACTCTGGGCAAGCATCGAATGGACCCACTGGAGAGAATGTGGATATTCTGAGGGTCATTCAGACGATGATGGAGAACCAGCAGCAGCAGACGGAACTCCTCCGGCAAGAATTGGCAGCTCCAAAAGAACAGAGGCCGGGAAATGTTTCAGACTTCAGACGGCTGCAACCAGCCATATTCACGGGTGAAGAGAAACCCCTGGATGCTGTGCAATGGCTGACAGACACCACAGACTTATTGAATACAGCTCGAGTTCCAAAGGAGAATCAAGTGGAGGTTGTTAAGATTCAACTGAAGGATATAGCCAGAACTTGGTGGCTTGCTGAGGAGGCCAGATTGGAGAAGCCTGTCACCTGGGACACATTCTCCAAGAGCTTTTATAGCAGATTCTTCCCCGCCACTGCTCAGAAGGACATGGAAGAGCAGTTCATCAGACTTCAGCAAGGAAATAGATCCGTGGATGAGTATGCCGCGGAATTTCTCAGGCTTAGCCGCTTTGCTCCGTACATGGTAACTGATGAGGAGAAGCGGGCTAGCAGATTTCAGCAGGGCTTGCAGATGGATATTCAGGTCTTCTTGATGCCCCAGCAGCTGAAGACTTATTCTGAAGTTCTCACCATAGCTCGAGAGGTGGAGCGTGGGCTAGAGAAGAAGCAAGAGAGCCAGATGAGGAACCAGGCCATGAAGAGGCCATTTGCACCAATGGGAAGAGGAGGCCCTTACAGAGCAGCGAAGGTTCAGGCTATGAGGCAACCATTCAGACCGGCTCCTTACCAGACGGCCCAACCATTATCCTTCTGCAGTTATTGCCAGAAGCCAGGCCACATTCGACAGAATTGCCGTAGGGCAAATGGATTATGCTTGGTGTGTGGTTCCCGGGACCATTCTATAGAAACCTGTCCACACAAGAGAATGGGGGTAGCCGGCCAAGTTTTGCCAGCACTGCAGGGACCGAATGGACAGAAGGCACTTCCAGGGCCACCGGGGCAGAGGAATCAAGGACCGATGATCAGGAGAGTTCCTCCCCCTCCTCCACAGCAAGCTGTTCGCCCAGTCCAGAGAGGAGCTAGGACTGCTGCAGGGCGTGGAAGGGGTCAAGCCTTCAATTTGACAGAAGTAGAGGCTGAGACTTCTGAGGAGGTGATAACAGGTAATATCAGGGTGCATTCTAAACCTGTTTTAGCCCTCTTCGATTCAGGTGCTTCACATTGTTTTATCTCAGATCATTTTGTGGCATTGCATTCCATACCTGTTAGATCTTTAGACCACAAATGGTAGATTAGTACAGGGAATGGAGTAGTCATGTCTTCTAGAGTTTGTGCTGACTGTCCAGTAGAACTTTGTGATAAGACCTTGGCCATAGATATGCTCGTACTAGACACCAAGGGGTACGACGTAATCTTAGGCATGACCTGGCTCAGTCAGTACTATGCAGTTATTGACTGTAGGGAGAAGAAGATTATTTTCAGGATCCCTCGTCAACCGGAATTCCAATTCAGTGGAGAAGTGAAGTCTACTAAGAGGAAGACTCGGTTGACTACTTCGGAGGTTCAGAAGGGAATACCGGTGTGGGATGAATTTCCAGGAGTGTTTACTGAGGTCTCAGGACTGCCACCTGAAAGGATGATTGAGTTCTCTATTGAGACTGTGCCTGGAGTGGCTCCTATATCCAAGGCTCCGTACAGGATGGCACCTGCGGAGTTAGAGATTCTGAAGAAGCAGCTGCAGGAATACTCTGATAAGGGATTGATTCGGCCAAGTACTTCACCATGGGGAGCTCCAGTACTATTGGCGAACAAGAAGGATGGTGGTAAGAGGCTTTGTGTTGATTATAGAGAATTGAACAAGGTTACCATCAAGAACAAGTATCCCTTACCAAGGATTGATGATTTGTTTGATCAGCTTCATGGAGCCCGGGTATTCTCTAAATTGGATTTGCAGTCAGGTTACCATCAGCTAAGGATGAAGAAAGAGGATATTCCGAAGACGGCATTCAGGACCCGTTATGGCCACTATGAATTTCTAGTTATGCCTTTCGGAGTCACCAATGCCCCTGCAGTTTTCATGGATTTGATGAACCGAGTGTTCTCGCCCTACTTGGATCAGTTTGTTGTTGTTTTTATAGATGATATCTTGATCTATTCAAAGGACAACAAGGAGCATGCAGAGCACTTGAGGATTGTATTGCAGACTCTCCAGCAGGAGCAGCTTCATGTGAAGAGGAGCAAGTGTGACTTTTGGTTGGATAGTATAGCCTTCCTTGGACACATAGTTTCAGCGGAAGGAATTTCAGTTGATCCTAGCAAAGTCCAGGCAGTGAGGGACTGGCCAATTCCAAAGACGGTGACTGAGATTAAGAGTTTTCTTGGACTAGCCGGATATTACAGACGCTTTGTCCAAGACTTCTCTAGGATTGCAGCCCCGTTGACCAAGCTCACCAGGAAAGGAGAAAGGTACATATGGACAGAGGAATGTACTGCAGCTTTGAGCAATTGAAGCAGAGGCTCATTTCAGCTCCAATCTTGAGGACTCCCTCAGGAAGAGGAGGGATGGTCATCTTCAGTGATGCATCAGGAAAAGGCCTGGGATGTGTACTTATGCAACATGATCATGTTATAGCTTATGCATCTAGGCAACTGAAGCCTCATGAATGGAATTACCCAACTCATGACTTGGAGCTAGCAGCTGTCATATTTGCCTTGAAGATCTGGAGGCATTATCTTCTGGGGGATAAGGTGTTGATATACACGGATCACAAGAGCCTCAAATATATTTTCTCACAGAAGGAGTTGAACATGAGGCAGAGGTGGTGGTTGGAGCTTATGGCGGACTATGATATTGACTTGCAATATCATCCAGGCAAGGTCAATACAGTACCGGATGCACTGAGCAGGAAGCCAGAGTATAGAGTGCTTGTCCAACTTACTCAGCAGAAGGAATTGATTCAAGACATCATCAGATTGGACTTCATGTTGGTGCAAGGAGCTGATAAGGCGGGACAGTTCATGACCATGCAGATTCAGTCAGCATTGATAGATGGGATCAGGGAAGCTCAGAAGGAAGACCCCAGATTGCAGCAATTCCGAGCTCAGGTAGAGGCTGGATTGAGGACTGATATCAGTATTCATCCGGATGGTGCCTTATACTTTGGTAGCAGGATTTGTGTTCCCCAAGGAGAAGTTCGGCAGAAGATTTTAGCGGAAGCACACAGTTCAGCTTATTCCATACACCCAGGGGGAACCAAGATGTATCAGGACTTGAAGAAGCAGTTTTGGTGGAATGCTATGAAGAGGGAGATAGCCCAGTATGTTGCCAAGTGCTTGGTTTGCCAGCAGATAAAGATTGAGCATCAAAGGACAGCTGGACTTCTACAACCTTTACCGATACCTGAGTGGAAGTGGGAGCACATCACCATGGATTTTGTCACGGCATTGCCTCGCAGTCCTAAAGGTAATAATGCGGTGTGGGTAATCATCAATCGCCTCACCAAATCAGCTCACTTCATACCATTCAGGGTGGGTCAGTCAACAGAGGTTCTGGCGGACAAGTACATGAAGGAGATAGTTCGTCTGCATGGAGTTCCAGTTAGTATTGTATCAGACAGAGACACCAGATTCAGATCTCATTTCTGGGAAGCCTCCAAGAAAGTCTAGGGACTCGTCTGAAATTCAGTACTTCATATCATCCTCAGACAGACGGACAATCTGAGAGGACTATCCAGATCCTTGAAGATATGTTGCGGGCTTGTATGATTGAATTCCAGGGATCATGGGAAGACCATCTTCACTTGGCTGAATTTTCTTATAATAACAGCTATCAGGCAAGTATCAAGATGGCACCTTTTGAAGCATTGTATGGAAGGAAGTGCAGGTCGCCGATTTGTTGGGATGAAGTCGGTGAGAGGAGACTTTTGGGGCCGGAGATCCTGATTCAGACAACAGAGAAAGTCAGGATTATCAGAGATCACCTCAGGGCAGCGCAGAGTCGGCAGAAGAGTTGGGCAGACACACTGAGAAGGCCATTGGAATTCCAGGCAGGGGATCATGTGTTTTTGAAGATATCACCTACCAAGGGGTAATCCGGTTCGGTACTCGTGGAAAGCTTAGTCCGAGATACATCGGCCCATTCGAGATCTTGGACCGAGTGGGAGAGGTGTCTTACAGGTTGGCGTTACCGCCATCTTTGGACGGAGTTCACAATGTATTCCACGTGTCTCAGCTGAGGAAGTATGTGAAGGATGATAGTCATATTCTGGATCACTCCGAACTGGAACTACAGCCGGATTTGTCATACCAAGAGCAACCGATGGCCATTTTGGACAGAAGTGTCAAGACATTGAAGAATAAAGCCATACCATTAGTGTTGGTATCTTGGAACAGACATGCCCCTGGAGAAGCCACATGGGAACGAGAGGATGTTGTCCGTGAGCGTTACCCTCAACTCTTCACTTCTTGATTTGGTAAAACTCCTTCCTTCTATTCCTTTCTACTGTTATCTTTCTTATCATCCTTATCTATCTGTTATCCTTCTTTGCTGTTACCTTTCACCTTATGAAATTTCGAGGACGAAATTTTTGTAAGGTGGATGGATTGTAATACCCCGTTCCCGGAATACGTACTTGGTTGCGTATTCAGTTTTTCGATCGTATTTTTCGATTTACTTCCTGTATTTGACCGATTTCAGTTTTAAAAGTCATTTTCCAATATTATATATTTTCTATGATTTTCTGGAATTTTCCTGAATTTAATTAAATATTTTCAAAACCGGTGTCGACCAGTACCGCTGATCGATTCTCGGATTTTTAATTCACAAACAGTTAGGAATTTCTAGAAGGTCCTTTAGACTTTATTTCTTAGAATCATATTTTCTATCTAAATACTTTTTCTAGGAATTTTATGAATTTATGAAAGTTCCAACGGAGTCGGTAGATAACTGATTCCGGGATTTTTAGTTTTAAAACTATAAATTATTTCTTCAAACGAATTTCACCATGAGTCTTAAAATGTTATTCTTGATTTTTAGTAAAATTTTCGGGTCGTTCCGAGATACTTGAATTTCGGACGATTCCGGTATTTTCCAAAATTCCATTTTCCAATTTTCCAATAATTCCAATTTTCCACATAATCCCACTCACTTTCACCTAATCCTTTTTAAATCCCACTCATTCTCTCTCTCCCCCATGGCCGGCCAAGTGGCCAAGTGAGGGACACCTCACCCTCCCCATATTTGCACAAAACCCCCTCTCAATTACACTATTTGCAACTCCTTTACAAAATCTAACACCTATATAAACAATCTCTTTACATTTCTTTTCCTTTTTCTTCATTTCACCTAAGTGTTAGCCCTCACCAAGAGATCTCTCCTCCTTCTCAACCTCAACCCTAGCTCCAAGAACCACCTCAAGGACTTCATCTCCACCTCAAGCAACCACCTTGGACCTTGGATCATAGCCTTCTTCGCCACCGAAGATCACCTTGGCGCCATTCGTCGTCAACGACTCTTTCGACCGCATAAAACGTCGATTGATCACTCCTAGTGAGTATTCTTACTCACCAAGACATGTGAATTCCCTAGTATACTTGTATTCCACATCTTGTTCACTTGTGCCTTCAAAATCACACATTTGACCTTCAAATTCGACCTGCAAATTCTGTTCTGTATGCTACTTACAGACCCAGATTAGTCGACTTGACCTAGGCACTAGTCGACTAACCCTTCTAGTTGAACCTTAACCTGTTTCTGAAACACAGTTTTAGTCGACTTACCCTGATTATTAGTCGACTAACCCTTTCTGGAAATGAACCTCAACTCTCTGGAAATCACTGTTAGTCGACTACACATTCCTCCCTAGTCGACTAACCTTACTTGAACCAGAAACCCAACTCTCGGCCCTAGTCGACTTATCCTATTTATTAGTCGACTATAGACTACTAGTCGACTAACCCTTCTCACCTTAGTCGACTCCTGAAACAAACTTAACTCTCTGTATCCCAGTTCTAGTCGACTTAGCTTGACTGTTAGTCGACTTGCGTGTCTGTTAGTCGACTACCCTTTTTACCTAGTCGACTAACTTTCCCTGAAACAGAATATCAACTCTCTGGAACCCAGTTTTAGTCGACTAATCCAGACTGTTAGTCGACTTAAGACCCCAATCAGTCGACTACACCTTCCACCTAGTCGACTAATTTAAGCTGTTTATTATAGTTGATTTCTTTTCTAAATTTGGATCTTACCCTGATACATGTGTATTATATTATGCTTGTTCATGCTTCATAACTGATACTACTTGACCTATTACTGGATGGATGTTATCTCTTGTAACTTCATGACTTGTTATTACATATTCTCGTTTCATGACATGTTAAATAGTGAATATCACCACTTATCATGCCATCTCTTGAACCAAGCATGATGCATTCAACTTTTGTATAAAATGGACCAACTTACATTGGGTCAGGGGGAAACATGCGGATATCGATATGTGTTCGTGTTTACAGTGGCATTAGGTATATTGTACAATTATATTCCGGTTTAACCTGAGGGCCTCCAGGAGACCGAGGGGAGTGCTTGCTTGCTCCTCTTCCTGAGTACTATCATGATAAGGGCATACATAAGTCCCTCCTGAATAGCCTAGCGGCTGGCTTCCGTCACCAAGCAACGGAACAATCCTGGACCGTTATCCCGGGCATGTACGGGGTCCACTGTAAACATAGTTCGTCGATACCCCCGCTGTTTCCAATAACAACTTGTATTACTAGGATATGGATCTATGTGCGCTGGGACGCTGGGTCACATAGCTAGATATCACAGTAAGACAAGTAATAATAATAATAGACTTTAACTATGTATCCATTGCATCCTGATTATAGTTCTTTATGCTTTCATTACTTGTTGGTTTATATTCATTATGCTGTTCCGTCCTTATTATTCATACCTCTTAGCCACTTGGCTATAACCTGTTCATTTTCGGGAGGTCCTGACTCCCTTGGATTTGTATGTTCAGGTTCCGAAGCTTGGATCGAAGTGGAGCCATCCACAGAAGATCGAGCTTTCTTTAGCGAGCAGGCTGATTAGCTCCAGTCCTTGCGCCAGATCTTTCTTTTTGACTCACGGGATCTTCATCCTACTCGTGAGCATTTTGTGTTTATGTTGTACCTTTTGCTTTTGGACTTAGTTGTGATAAAAGATACATGTAATGTGTAATATTTTATCATATCTTGTGATGACTTGTACTTGTACTTTTATGTTGGCATATGTATGGAAATCACGCTTTGTCGTGCACTCTGATTCTTGTTGTACTTATTGCTTAGCGTATATGCGTGGGGGCATTTTCTGACCTACGTATATACGTCGCAGTGACGTCTCCGTATCCGTGGGATCGGGGCGTTACACTTCTACTGCTATACTCTGGATCTATATGCCTATTAAGGAAAATAAACACAATTTGTTAGAATCTCATCATGAGCATAATTTGCAAGAAACAATAATTTTCATAAATAGATAGACAAATTATGCAAACTATTAATCAGATAAATAAATATACCTATAAATCTTTAATTTTTCTTTTTTTTATAACTTTTCTCCACAAATATTCCTTCAAAATAATTTTCTCATATGTACAACTCGTCCTCGATGTTATCATTCCAATAATTACGCTCGCTATTATCCCCTCTTGGTCATTCGACTGAGAAAAAGGGAATATCATCAATATTATTCTCAGTATTGTTCATATCATCACAATCTGGTATAATTTTTGGCTTCATCAAGAAAATAATTGACCACTTTTTATCAGCAGAATCTGTGATGTAAAATACTTGTTTTGCCTGTGTGATGCCAATATGAATGTGTCCTCTTTGTGACCCTCTTTGTTAAGATCCACTAGAATAAATCTAACTCGTCGACCTTCATGCCATTATTATTCTCCACCCACTTACAACAGAACACAGGAACATGAAATATAATGTAATTTAACTCCCATATGTTCTCGATCACCTCATAATAGACATGTTTGCAAACACTAGTTTATTGTCTTTAGCGCTAGAAATATGCATTGATTGAGCCACTAAAGTAATCCCACTATTTTGTATAGTGTAATTGTTATTATGTGCTTTTGTATAAAATTAATAACCATTTGTAGGATACCCACGGTAAGACAAAACGTTCGTACGAGGCCCATGCGCTAACCATCTCAAATTTTAGGAAATACAATTTGATTTAGTTGTTAACTGATCAACAACTCGATTTCGGAACCACTTAATGAATATTTTCTTGTGTTCATCTATTACCCATTTTTTTCCTTCTTGATTTAGTTAGGTTGGTGCGCCTTATATTGTCCATATGATCATTTATATAATATTGTACTTTATTAGTGTTATTCAAGATATATTTATGTGCTTGACATAATAAGTCTTTATTGACATTAACGACAATTTGTCCAATTTTATCAAAGCCATCTGTTACCTTAGTACAACCCTTCTTAAGAAGTCTTATATCTTCAACATTTAATAAGTATTCATTGCAAAATTCAATTGCCTCTTCATATGTGTAACATTCAATAATGCAACATTCGGGTCGATTTCGGTTCCTCACATACCCTTTTAAGATTTTCATGTACCGTTCAAATGGATACATCCACCTTAAGAAGACTGGACCACATAGTCTAATTTCTCTGATCAAATGAACCATTAGATACACCATGATATCGAAACATGTAGGTGAAAAATACATCTCAAGCTGACACAGTGTAACCACAATATCTTTCTGCAACTCTTTCAATTTTATTGGGTCAATTATCTTATTACATATTGCATTGAAGAAAAAATAAAGTCGGGTAATGGTATGATGGACATGTTGTGGCAATACAGAATGTATAGTTATGGGTAGCAACTGTTGCATCAATGCATGACAATCATGAAATTTTAAGCCAACTAGCTTTAGATTTTTCATTGAAATGAGACTTTGAATATTTGATGAGTAACCACTTGGCACCTTAATCCCAGAAAGACATTGACATAAGTTTATCTTCTCCTTTCTAGACAAAGTATGACATATTGACGGTAAAAATGTATTTTGTCCCTTCTGTTCTGGCGCCAACTGCTTGCGTATACCCATTTCAACCAAATCCTTTATAGTTTTGACTCCATTCTTAGTCTTACCAGTTATATTAAGTAATGTGTTAATAATACTATCACATATATTCTCCTCAACATGCATTACATCAAGGCAATGTCTCACAGATAAAAATTTTCAATATGGGAGATCAAAAAATATTGACCTCTTTTTTTATACATTCTTTTCAACCGTAATTTTTTTCCCTTTACCATAACTTGCTCTGAGATGGTTCACTCGTTGATATATCTCTTCACCGGTCAATGCCTTTGGAGCTCTTCCTTCTTCTGTAGAGTCATTAAAAGCTTTTCGTAGCCTCCGATAATGATGGGATATAGGCAAGAATCTCCGAGAACTAAAATACATTGTCTTTCTGCTATGCTTTAATTGGAGAGAAAATGTGTCTTTTTCTTATACAAGATATGCCTTGTATCTTTTCAGATTGTAACCTGATAAGTTTCCATATGCTGAAAAATCATTGATTGTCCAAAGTAATATAGCTCGAAGCTTGAAATTTTCTTAATGATATGCATCGAATACTACAATACCTTCTTCCACATTATCTTTAAGTTTTCAATAAGCGGTGCCAAATAAATATTTATATCATTTCCCGGCTATCTGGGAGTTGATATTAGCAATGACAACATCATAAACTTGTGCTTCATGCATAACCAGGGAGGAAGATTGTAAATAGTCAAAATAACTGGCCAAGTACTGTGTGTTTTGCTTATGTTACTGTGTGGGTTCATTCCATCGGACGAAAGACCTAGTCGAAAATTTCTTGCGTCACACCCAAAATCGAGAAATTTAGAATCAATCATATTCTATTGTGGAGAATCATGCGGATGCTGAAGCATATTATCAGAAATTTGCTCGTCTGAATGCCATATCAAACTCTTCGCATGTTTTGAGTTTCTAAACATGCCTTTAAATCTAGGTATTACCAGAAAAATACCATAATACCTTTGTTGAAATTTTATTCTTATTTTTCTTGTACCGATCCACTTCACAAAACGGACATCTCTCCAAACCTTCATAATTTTTCTGTATAAAATACAATCATTAGAGGAAGCATGTATCCTCTTGTAGTGCATACCCATTGAGCACAAGATCTTCTTGACATCGTATGTACGATTTGAAAGTTCATTAGCCTCAGGAAGCATATCTTTCAAGAGAATGAGTAAGGCCGTAAAACTCTTATCGCTCCACTCATTTCGTACTTTTAAATTGTACAATCTCAACACAGCAGACAGTTTAGTGAATTTAAAACAACCAACATATAAAAGTTTTTCTATATCATCTTTCAAGCTCTAGATTAAGTGTAGACAATCCATAAAGTGATCTTTTACATCATGGATCATGTCTTCTAATTTATCACCTTAAATACATTCAACTTCTTCTCTTTCATCACAACTTCTATCATCAAAATTAATCGGTCTATCTCTTGCACTCTCACCATGCCATATCTACCTTTATAACCTTTATCAATCCATTAACACATAAATGGTCTTTTAATACTTCAATCGTAACATTCTCAAGGCAACCACATCTTATGCATGGACACTTAATATGATTAGGATTATTGGCACGCTTAACAACAAACTTAATAAATTTCTCTATATCATTCCAATATTTAGTACTTAACCTATTAGCATCCATCCATTTATGATCCATGTTTAACTAATCTAAACATCAAAAACAAAATATTGAATTAATAACACATAAATAATAATATCTTGAATTAACAACACCATATATTATGTAAAGAGTAAATTTACTTTACCACCACCACGGCACCACTACACACACGTACATCAAGCATGGCATACCACCACACCACCACCATCACACGCACACACGCACATCAAGCATGACGTACCCCCCCACCACCACCACCACCACACACACGTATATCAAGCACACACAACGACCACCATCCACACTCACACCACACCCACACACCCCACCACCACCACCACACACAAATATGACACACACATCAAGCATGGCACACACACACCACAAGCGCGCGCGCGCGCGCACACACACATATCAAGCATAATACCCACACACACACATCAAGTATGGCACACCACCATCATACCACCGCCACCACATACACGCTCACGCACATCAAGTATGACACACCCACCACCACACACACACACATGCACATCAAGTGCACACAACCACCACCACCACCACACACACACACACACACACATACACACACCGCAGCCGCCGCCACCACAACCACACATAAACACCCAGCCGCCACCGCTAAGGATTGCGACTACGATTTGAAAGTACACGTAGAGGGGGATGAATAGGTGTAGTGCTAATCTAATGGTCAATAATGTGAAATTAAAAACTTTTACACTACCACAATAAATATCCAAAGAGTGAAGCCAAATTTCTGTTGAAGGGATCTAGAACTTCCCCTCAAAATTCCTCTTTTGTAAGAGTTGAGGTGCTTCAATAGCTCTCTTAGATTATGACAAGTATGAGCACACAAACAATATCAAGCATGAATAAATGAATAATAGTAGCAATGCAAGATATAAAGAGAGTAGAGTTTAGAGAGAGATAGCCAAACACAAACACAAAGATATGTTTCGAGGTTCAAGCACCAAGCTATACGTCTCCGCCTTCACCGTTTGAAGGATTCTACTATCTCCACTTAGACTCCACAAAGGATACAACCCATACACAAGAGGTGAGCACAAAGTCAAGGCACAAAGCCAATGCGCAAAATAAGTCACCTCTACACAAGAGGGAAGGCACAAAGCAATGAAAAAGGTTTTATAACAATTGGTGACCACAAAGATCACAAACAACACCTCTCATAATACAAGATCTTAAAGGATAGATTTTATAATGAATAGTACAAGCTTATGAGAAAACAAAGATTTTGAAAAAGAAGCACAAAAGAAAACATTTGGGAAAACTTTTTTAATGATGTAGAAATTGAAAAATTGAAACTTGAATTCTCAAAACTTATTTTCTTTGATTTTTCAAAAACTTTGACACAAATAAGAAGATGTAGATTTTGAGGCCCAAAAACTTGGTTAAAAACTCAGTTGAATGTAGGAAAAAAAGCTCTTAAAAAACTTATTGAAAATCTGGCCAAAAAATATTTATATAGGTCAAAACAAAAACTAGTCATTAGGCTCAAAACACGGGCTAGAGAGACCTGTTGGTCGACCAGGCGGTCGACCGCCAACAGTCATATTTTTTACCATTGGGGGTTGTTGGTCGACCGGCCGGCCGACCGATAAAACCCGAGAGTTCTATAGGAACAGTCGGTCGACCGGTCGGTCGGCTGATCTCTTAACTCTCATGGGCTGTGCACGTTGGTGCACATTGATCGACCGCTCGGTCGATCGGCTCTAGCCATCGGTCGATCGTGCGGTCGATCGGTAGCAGCCCAAAACCAATATTGAATAGATTTTTAAATGGCATTTTGAAATCAATTTAAATTTCAATAAATCCCAATAAATTCTACAAAAATAAGTTCATGTAAAAATAATATAGCACAAATATATATGATAAAAAATCAACACATATTACAAACATGTGAAATATTTTTGAGACATGAAAATTTAAGCTTAAAACAAAAACTGTATTTTTCAAAAACCAAACTTCTAAATGGAAATCCGATTTTTTTCAAAACTTGTATAATACAAAAATAATTTATTGAATCACATTTGAAGCACAATGTGTATGAATAAAATCCAATACACATAATAAATGATATGGACTTATTTTTGACAATAAGCATCAAAATAAGTTTTGATAAATACAAAACTTAAACACATGAACTAAATTCACCAAAATACGTTACTTAAATATTTATGAAGCAACAATGTATATGGATGAAATCCAATACATGTATAAACCAATGTAAACTTGTTTTGATGAAATCTATTCATGAAACTGAAAAACATATACTTGATAAACTGAACTTAAAACACATAGAAATAAGTTTCTATAAACAATTGAAACTCTAATATGTGTGAATGAGATCCAACACATATTCCAAACTAGAAAACTTATTCTATTGAGATGAAAATCGTATAAACATAAACTTGTGAAAGCAAAACGGTTAAAATGAAAACCAAACTTTTGTATGTGTATATTTAAGCTTGAGCACTCAAAACTAAGTTATTCTTTACAAGAGATCTAAACTCACAAACTCTATACTCAAGTCTTCTTGTAGATCTTTTGTCCAAGTAGACTTGATCCAAACTTGATTCTCCGATTTAGACTCCTCTTTGAATGCTTGATATGTTCTATAAGTTTGAGCTCTTGAATCACCATGTGTTAACTTCAAAGAAGCTAAACACCAACTAAGGTCTTGATCAATATCTGAAACTTAAATACAACAAGATCATTAATACTATAACTACATGAGTTACTCATCATGAAAACTAGAGTGATGGGCTTTTGGGCCAATAATCTCTCCCTTTTTGAAGATGACAAAACTCATGGAGTTATATATGCATGAATAGGGAAAATCTCTGTAAAAGCTCTCCCTTAACTCATGCATAGCATAAAACATATAGATATTCAATGTAAGCTCATAGATACCAAACAAATTATGAACACGAACTATGAATATAAACACATAACATATATATGCAAACATAGAATACAAGCTTGCATATATAAACTCTAAAATCCTCTCTTTTTGTCAATTCATCAAAAATGGTACACAAAACAAAGTATATGTATATGTGTTATAAATCTATGAAGAGAGGAGATGCGAAGTTAATTCTCCCTTTATACATGTATTACATGGAGAAGGGATGACTAAACCCTAACTCATATAAGCATAATATACAATGTATAGATGGAGATGTTAAACTCCCCCTATACATGTGTATGATATAGAGAAGAGAGGTCAAACTCATCCTTATACAATATACTCATCATAAGTTTATATATAGAAAAGACGTCAAGTTAACTTCTCTTGCATATAGGCAACAAGCATCAAAATAAATTTTGAAAACAAAATGAAACTATGATTTTCTAAGATACCATTTGTAAAAAGAAGAATGCCAATTAAAAGGATAATACTTTAAAGATACCAATTATAAAACAAATATGAATACCAATTAAAAAACTAGAAATACCAATTGAAAACTAAAAACAGTTTTGAAACCAACATAGATACCAATGAATAGAAAGTGAAAGCCCATAATACTAATTTTGAATTCTAAACAATTTTGAAAACTAAATACCAATTGTGATAATTGATGCCAACTGAAAATATGGGCTATTAAAATATTTTTCTCAAAAAATAGGGAAAAGATACCAATTGAAATCTGAATCAAGAATTTTCTCCCCCTTTTTGAAACAATCACAAAACTAATGCATAAGTTTTGAAAAGTGATGATATCAATTGAAGGTGGTGCTAATTATACATTAAAACATATTTAAGTCATGCAAAAAGAAGATTATGCTAAAACATGCATGGAACATGCACGAAACATGCACAATCAACCAAATCATTTATATGTATGTATGTCAATTGAAAAATCATTCATAATAAGAGCATACATATATAGATAAAGAAGAATAAGTATACAAAATCAATCATGAGAATCATGTGTATAATTCATTAAAATCACCAACCTATGTGCACATGTCAAGAAATAGTCATTTAAGCAAAATAAAGCTTGATCACCCAACCAACCTCTCAGTAGAAGTTTTCAAAATAATGATTTTAAAAATACTAGTACAAATTGAAAACACTACAAGGTGAAGAATAAAAGAATTAATTTAAAATAGTTTTGAAAATTAGTTCAAGATTCTTCATACATAAACCAATCATGTATATTTCATGAAACATGGCAGTTACATAAAAATTGTCACTCGAAATCAATATAGCACATGCAAGCTCATGAACACAAAATCATGAGTAAACATAAATGTGAGTGTATAAGAATCATGTAAATAACACATCCATGAAGAAAATCAACAACGTTCATATCTCATTAAAACACATATGAAATTCTTTTTGAAATTTAAACACATTTCAAACTAGATTTGTATAAACTGAAATCATATGTCAAGAAAATTTATTTTTCATCAAATGATATCAAGAGTAGTGGAGGTAATAAACTCAATTATCAAACATATCCATTAACAAGATATTCGAGAAACACATGAGATAATTTTTAATATATATATAAATTTTATCAAAACAAAAGAATACACATATACATATACATATACATATACACATATATATATATACATATATATATATATACATATATATACATATATATATACATATATATATCCAAACACGAATTGAGTTCACAATAGAGTGTATAACATATAAAGTGTAATGGTCCCAATATGTAAACATAAGATTAGTCTAATAAATCCCAAATAATTCATAATCTTTTTTATTTTCTCAAAATTTTGGCAGCATCTCCCCTAAAATTATCAATTTTGTCATGATACAAAACATTGATTTCGGCTCACAATTGCCTACTTATTCCAAATAGCAATTTCAGCCCACACGGTCTACTTATCTTTGGCTATATATATACACAAAATCAACATTCTCAATCTCATTATATGCCTCCACATCATGCTTCCATCAATGCAACTTAGTGATACATAGCATCAACAAAAATTGGTTCTATACACATCATCACCAAGTGAAACCACCAGTCTTAGTTCCAAAAATATTACATATACAGTATGTCCCTGTCCTAAAATGTCACAGAGGACAAGTTACATACAACAAGTGTCACACATGCATACACAAGCTAGAAGAGTTTCCAAAGTAAAGCATATATATAAAGATGGCTAGCATAAGCAAAAATTTGAAAAGTATGTTATTCAACCCATCACTTAGTCCTCCGAGCTAAACCGTTCTCTTACCTTTATCCAAATCTGAAATATATGAAAATAAATGGAGTGAGCTCGATGACTCAGTGAGTAAACTATGCAAGTAAAAATTTAGAAAATTTGGTAAGTTAAGAATTCTATTTTATCTATAACCTTCAAGAGATCTACATAGATTTTACATGAATTGCTATAACTTTCAACAATACAATGCGACCCTCTCCTGTCCATTCCCGCAGACTTCACAATTATTAATTAGATGTCTCAACTATCATGAATTTCTCTTTTATTAACTCTTAATTATCTCTCTTTGTACAACAACAAGTTCAAGCTCATCAGTGGGTTTACTATGTGTATATTCCTACGTGTATGCATTTGCCCTCTCATCGAAAAGTTGATAACTTTATTTAGATATTTATGGTACTTACAAATCTCTTATTGCACAACATCTTAGTAAGACAATACATCGTAATATTTATTATGTAACATATACATATATAGTTCATAGAAATGAGGTTTAATTCTGTGTCTTCCCCCCCACCGGCTCCCGCCTAGCCCATTTCTCCTTATAATTTCATATATATATATATATATATATATATATATATATATATATATTTATATATATATATATATACAAATGAAAAATGATCATCGTCTTCCCCTCCTACCGGCTCCCGTCCAGCCCCTTCCTCCTTATAATTATATATATATATATATATTTATAAATGAAAAATGACCACTGTCTTCCCCCTCCTACTAGCTCCCGCCCGACCCCGTCCTCCTTATAAATATATATACATATATACACATGTAATAATAATAGACCACCATCTTTCTCCTCCTAACGGTCCCTTCCTTCGGGCGAACAAGCCAAGTACATATCACACAATTATCATACAATTATACACATGATATTTATATCGTAAGTAAATAAACAAAATAGCTCTTATCGTTTATATAGATATACGCATATGTATCAATCCTTATGATATGCAGAATTCACGTTACATAGGATTGTTACCATATAAGGAGTTTATCATAAGCTACTCGTATAGAGGTTTCATTTTACTTTCTTCGTACTCATAGATTATAGATAAATCTTACTTGTCTTTTATGTACGTTGAATTTAGAATGTTAACATATGATTATGCCCTCCTTAGAGTTTCACAATATCAAAAAGTGCAAGGAATTTAACCACCTCTCAATATGAGTTTTATGTGCACTATCATGAAGAATTCATTAGCTAGTTACTTTTAAATTCTACCATTGGCTAATATTTTGACTCATTCATTTAGGAAAAAAAATGACACTAGATACATGATACTAGATTACCTCTATACTACATGAAAGTTGTCCCCGAATTCCTCTCAATTTCTCATCAATTTCATACATTATTTACTTGGAATCTAGTAATGTTAATAAGTTAATTTATGGGTATGATAGTCTACTCACATGAATTTGAGAATCTTCAACACTAAGGTGGCCCGAATACAATCCCGAGAAGAAATTTTGTGGAGATCCTTAATCAACACCATGGTGGAGCTCAATTAGCTTCAATTTATAGAAATCAACATAAAAGACTTGTAAAGTTTAGATTTTTACTCTAATTATCTTGGTTCTCAAGAGAATTTTGGAGTAGGAGTAGAAGGTCCGCTAGCACCACTCTACTAAAAATCCTAGCAAAAGGGCCAAGGCTTTCCCTTCTAACCTCTGGGGTGCTCCCCGTACTTGGCCTTCGGCAAGCCGAGTTCGCCTGCAGAATGGGGCCGGCGCACCCTACTCTGTCGCGCGCGCCGGGGGCCTGGCTGTGCATCTGCGCGCTGAGTGGCCTGGCCACGCACGCCTGTGCGCGGTGCCATAGACGCGCGCCTTCGTGTTTGCAGCTGGCGAGAGGGAGTAAGGGAGGAGGAGAGGTGGTGATGTGGGTGGGGGAGGATGAGAAGGAGGAGAGGAGGATTTTAGATGTGAAAAGGGTGTTGGAAGTGAACAGCTTTAATTAATTCACCCTTGAATTCTCTCTCTAAACCACTTGGCTACTCCAAATACCAATGCAATCCTAGCCCTCCATTCTCATCTCTCATGCAAACCTACTCCCTTCACTCACTCGTGACATTAAAATATTAGTATGGCAATTACACCATTTTGTATTTACTAAAATAACATAATATCTCCATATACACCCATATGTATAAAAATACCTGCATAAGTACTTAAATATACATATATATAATCTTTTTTAAGAAAATGACAATTTAAATAAAATTTTACATCCGATAATTTGATGATTAGCATGTGGAAAGATATTAATTAAAACTGGTTGTTACATTTCTACCCCCACAAGTGAGTTTCGTCCTCAAAACTCAATGTACCTTGGAACAAATGTGGATATGATTTATGCATTCCCTCTTCTGGTTCCCAGATGGATTATTCAACCTTTTGACTTCTCCATAAGACCTTCACCAAAGGAATTATCTTATTCTGAACTTGTTTCTCCTTGTAGTCTAGAATTTGTACATGCTCTTGTTGGTCCCGAAATGATGCCAATTGTGGATCTAAAATATACAAGTCAACACTCACAAGAATATTAGTATAAAGAAATAAACGTACTTGCACATAAAGAAAACAAATCACAGAAAAGATAACAATCACAAACACGAGTGATTTATCCTGCTTCGGTCCTCGTGACCTACATCCAGTCCCCAAGCCTCCCGCTTGAGATTTTCCTTTATCCTTGACTTTGTACACCCAAAATCAACACCTTGCACACCACTTGACAAATCTCCTTTGCCAAATGTGTACAACTCTTCTTACAAACCAAGAAGACAAACACCTTGTACAACCTCTCTTCTACACCAAGAAGACGCTCTTGTACAATGATTCCTTTGAGTGATTACAACCTTTCCTATAAGCCTTGATTCAGTATGTGATCGTGGACAAGGGCTAATATAGGTGAACTTTCAGACATCTTCACAAAAGAGTAGGAATTGGTGAAGAACTGGAAGTGGGAACAGTTTTCAAAGAACCAGAATATTTTTCAGAGTTTTGGTCAAAAAACTATATACTTGAATTGGTATTTTGGCCTAAGATAACAACCCTATTTATAGCTGAACTCTAGGGTTAGTTAGAGTAGTTATTAGGACCATTTTGAATGTTTAAACGTTGGATAACGTTGAAGGAAATACCAGAAAATAGAAACTGTCCAATAGTCAAAAACTGCCATTAGTCGACTTGAGATATGGGTTAGTCGACTAGGGTAGGCAAATTTCTCAAGGTTAGTTGACTATAGAAAAGACCAAGTCGACTAGGTCATGATAAACTCAAACGATAAGTTTCTAAAAATTGAACCAAGTCGACCACAACTATATTATAAGTCGACTAGGCTAGGTATTAGTCGACTAGGTATTCTGTTAAGTCGACTAGAAGGGACAAACAGAGAGTTGGGATCTTGCAGGACAAGAAGCTAGTCGACTTATAGAAATGGTCAAGTCGACTATACTATGTATAAGTCGACTTGCAAAGGCTATAAGTCGACTAAGAGACTATGATATGTGTGTGTGTCAAGGCTTTTAATATGCTATCAACAATTACAATACATATCATTATCAACTCTCTTTGGGAAGTATTGATCATGAAGAACTCTTGAATAGGCTTGTGATAGAGCTCCAAATGATATGGCTTCACAAATGTCTCATCAAAAGCAAGTTCCAACATTCTCCTCCTTTTCGATGAAGACACTTTGTGTGCACAAATGCTCCCCCTGCAGAAAATAAATTATATATTCTCCCCCTGCAGAAAATGGGTTATAACAGATATAAAAACACTTGTGTTCTCCCCCTGCAACAAATATATCATAACATGTATATATATGATAAATATTTGAAGAAATGTCCTTATCAAACTTTTTATATGGTACCTAAAAGATAAACATTAGATGGTACCAATCATAAGAGTAAAATATTAACCTTTAGGAGACCAAACCCAATTTGAATTTGGTTTCCATCTGTTAGTATACACATAATTGCATGAATTACATATATCATGTATGTATGATGCAATATAAGTATTTTTGTCAAAAATGCTTAAGTTTTTAGGAATCCATATAAACTTATTTTTAATTCTTTTTGAAACAATATCAGATTTTCTTTTCACAAAAGAATTATATGGATTACTAACATATGAAGATTTTTCAAAAAATCCAATACCATAATGATTATGTGACATCTTTTGATATGATAGCAAATCATTCAATTTTTCTTTTCCTTGATTAAACTTAGTCACATTTTTCAAAATCTCTTCATATTTTATTTTGAAAACTGACATGTCTTTATCTAACACAGAAATTCTTTCATTTAAAGACATAGTTTCCTTTTTAAGCAAAATATTTTCTTTTATAAAATTCTCATTATCCTTTTTCAATGATGATATTACTTTTTCAAAATCATCTTTTTGAGAATTTATAGAAGAAACTTGAGAGACATAACATGAATTTTCTTTGAAAAGTTTTTCATTTTCCTTTAATAAAACTTTATTCTTCATTTTTTCATTCTTTAGATCATTGAATAATTCATGGAATGTATCTAAAAGTTCAGTATATTGTACCTCATCTTCTTCTAGCGCCATGTAACAGATGTTGGCATGTTCAGTTGTTTCTTCTTCGTCAGAGGAAGATGAATCACTGTTTTCCCATGATGCTTGGTAGTCTTTCTTCTTTCTGAACTTTTTGCTCTTGAATTTACCTTTATTTTTGAGCAATGGGCAATCCTTCTTCATATGACCTATTTTATTGCAATTAAAACATTTAAATTTACCTTACTTTAAGAATCTTCTGAATTTTCTTGAAAGCATTGCCATCTCCTCTTCATCGTCATCTGAATTTTCCGTGTCTGAGGATGCATGGAAAGCAAGTTCTTTCTTCTTTGAGAGAGATTGTTGTTTATCCTTCTTTCTTTCTTCGAGTTGCACTTCATATGCCATTAGATTACCAATAAGGTTTTCTAACGACATTGTTGAGAGATCATTCGCTTCTTCGATTGCGGTTGTCTTCTTCTCCCAATCTGATGTCAGTGCACGAAGGATCTTGCGAACTTTTTCAACTTGGGTGTATTCCTTTCCAAGGGATGCTAAGGAATTGGTTATGTCGGTGAATCGTGTAACCATTTCTGAAATGGTTTCATTCTCCTTCATTTTGAATAGTTCAAACCTGTGGATAAGAACAGAAATCTTAGATTCTTTAACTTGATTTGTGCCTTTATGTGTTACCTGAAGAGTGTGCCATATTTGATTTACAGAAGTGGCTGTTGACACACGGTTGAATTCTTCTTTGGTTAAGGCACAGAATAAAGCATTCATCGCTTTGGCGTCAAGGTTCGTATTCCTCTTTTGATCATCACTCCAAGCGTTGTAGTGGGTAGTCAGCTTGATGTACGGTGCTTCTACGATGTTCCAAAGTTCGTAGTTGAGCGATTGCAAGTAGATCTTCATTCTACACTTCTAATAGTTGTAGTTGGATCCATCGAATAGCGGTGGACGTTGTGTAGAATGTCCTTCTTTGAATTGTGACGAAGGGAACTCCGTTGCCATCTTTGTAGATTGTTGACTAGGTATGCAGGGCTCTGATACCAAATGTTGGTCCTGAAATGATGCCAATTGTGGATCTAAAATATACAAGTCAACACTCACAAGAATATTGTTGACACTCTAAAAAAGACAAGATTCTGACTGGCCTGAACAATGTCTACACTTGTTGACATTTACAAAGGACAAGTGAAAGATAGGCTGATTGGTCTGAACAATGTCTAAACTTGTTGACATTTACAAAAGACAAGCGATAGACAAGCTGACGACCAGTTATGTACTTGTTGACATTTACAAAAGACAAGCGACAGATAAGCTGATGACCAGTTCTCACCCATCTCTGAGGGACAAGGAAGCAACTTGGACTCTACTGATCCAGTGAAGCAGACAGTAAGCCCGGATTGCCTCTAAACAGACCTCAGCAGGTCTAAGATGCTAGCACTTAGCATCGCATGAGCCCAAAGGGATAGCCTCGCTTGAGAGGCTAAGATCACCTAACTTCGCCTTGAAGCCATTCACAGCTCTGTCAGGAAGCTAACTCATAGCTTCGCCGGAAGGGCTCAGCTAACTCCGCAGAAAGTTAACTTCGCTTGAAGCCACACACAACCGCGCAGAAGGATGTTCGGTAACTTCGCCACAGACGACATCTAGCTCCGCTGAAGAGCTGTCTTCTAACTTCGCCACAGACGATATCTAGCTCCGCTGAAGGGCTATCCTCTGACTTCGTCACATGCGCCATCCAGCCCCGCTGTGATCTCAATGCGGGCAGCACCGCTGCAGGTCTACTATGGTCAACCTAGAGACCATTTAAATCTCAGGATGAGATCAAATCTGATCGAATCAAGACCAAATCTAATCAAGATCAGATCTGGGATAAAATTTGGCAGTTGATTGCCGTAATCTTTTGACTCTTCTAAAACGAGTAAGAGGATCAGGGGAAATCCTCCAATTATATGAAAAGGATCAAAACAAATCAGGAGACCGATCTACCTGCTACTTCTAGCTTCGCAGAAGCTGATCCTAGCCTCGCAGCAAGGCTACTTTCCAGATTTAAACAGATTTGATTCAATCTGTTTCCATATTTTCAAGGGACAATTATACCCCTGCTCTCCCTATAAATAGCCCACCAGGGGCACAAGGAGAGAGGGGGGACAGAGAGAGAGAGAGAGACGACCTCCACACGTGAAGAGAGGCTAAACAGAGACTTATTCTCTTGCTTCTAATAATTCAGAGACTTTAAAGAACTGCTTCTCTAATCAGGGTGCTGATACCCTAATACCTTCTTCTCAAGGAATCTCCGGAACCAGGCGAGAAGGAATTCCTAAGTGAAGGCGGTTTTGAGAAGCAACAAAAAGGTTTTATCAACCTTTTGTTCTCTGATTCCCCGAACTAGGCGAGAAGGGAATCTCATCGCTCGCATCGTCAAAGGGACAAAGTGGTCGCGCGCTGACCAGACTCCTACCGGCACACTTCTCCAGAATCTCAGAGGAGATCTACTTGTAATCTTTTTAGAATACTTGTAATTTAGCTCCTCGATCCTTTTTTTTGTAAGTTTTTCCCTTTGCAAATCAATGGAAAACAAGATGGCGACTCCGCTGGGGAATGAATTCTCCATTGCTGAGAATCAAGTGTCGCAATGCGACGAACAGACCTTCGGGTCTATCTCTGAATTCAAGGAAGCCGGTGCAGCCAGAGTCTCTCTGGCTAAATCTTCAATACAAGTCTCTGCGAAGACAGATAAGGCTCTCTACGAGCCTACTGCGGTCTTCTGGCGCAACAAGGAAGCACGCCCGCAGTCCAAGTCCTTCACTTTCGAGAACCTGGTCGTTCACTTCGACCAAGGAAAATTTGAAGAAGTCCTTTCTGGGGGTGGTCTAATGCTTCATGCACGGAAGCATAGAAAGGTCTCCATGACCAAGGTTTCAGAACAGAAACCAGAGGCAGAATTCTGCCAACACCCTTCAGCCTCGCGCGTGGCTTGTCAGGTTCCTTGCGAACCTAAGTATCCTCTGCCAAAGCAGATATGGAGGCCAAAACAGAAGGCTCTGGGCAAAGCCTCAGGCGTAGCTACGCCAGAACCGCGTCTCTCTCGTGAAGAAAAAGGCAAGATGCCTGCCTGCTCCAATAAGGTTGCTAGCCGCGAAGTTACAGCGACAACCATACCTTCGCCCAACTCAAGAGCAACAACTCGCGCCAGCCTCATTCTTATGAGCGAAGCTACTGTACCACAGCCTACGTGCGAGGTTCATAGCCGCGAAGCTAGAACCAAGGCACTATCTAAGGCTAATCGCCTTTGCAGCAGCATAGCGGATAAAGCACCACAGCGTGCTCTGCTTCCCTATTCGTCAAGCGCTAAGTTCGCGCTTTGTGGTGGAGTTAAGGGAAGTTCCCTAAGTGTTGACAGCGCTGCTTATACAGCTTCAGCGCCCAAGGGCACTCCCAAGGTTCTTAGGCGTGAAGCTAGAACTGAAGCACTACTCTGTGCTAATCCCCTCTGCGATGATAAAAGGAGTAGGACATCGTCCTATGCGCGAACCAAAAGAGCTTCTGCGCTGGATCGTTTAAGCCCAACTGGGTCTGATTTGCGGGAATTCTTGACGAACAAACGGAAGTTGGAATCTTTTCGAACTACTTCCCCCTGTTGTCAACAAGTGGGATGCCAGTTGGTGACCGTCCACTTAGTCCATTGCCGGCTAGGACCAAGCCTCGCCACTTCTACAGGCCGACGATCAGTTTTTGATCGGCTGTCGGTACAAGCCCCGATGAAACATCATAAAAGGAGCATCTCGCGAGACCTACCCTCTGCATTCGTCAACATGACTGGGAGAGGACAATAGCTATGCAGGGGTAGACAAGCGTCCGACAACACTCCCTACAGCTCCCCAGATCCAGATTACAGCCCAGGCTTAGGCAAAGTCTTGGTGCATGAAGAGGGTGTTTTCTGAAACATCAGATCTAGGGTGGCGATACCCTACAGTTATGAACAGCCTTCTTCCTCAACGGCAGTAGCCTCGCCGGAACTAAAGGGAAGATCAGTCCAGTGGCCTGATGAAGAAGATGAAGATACGGGTATGCTTCTTCGGCGACAGTCAGCTCAGTGCGAACAGACAGAGCATCAGTCAATATGGCCGATAATGCTAATGACGACCTTCGTCGACGTTTGGAAACTCAGGAGCAAACTTCCAAGACTCAGCAAGAGGCTCTGGACAACATTCAATAGATGCTCGCTCAACTCTTTAATAACCGGAATAACAATGATACCGGGAGTAACCATGACGAGGAAGAACATCTTAGCAATGACCAGCCGAAGACAAAAAAGTCCAAGGAGGGTTCTTCTTTAGACGCTGAAGTCCTTAAGGGCCTTCAAGCTCAAATCGCATCCCTACCTTAGAGGGATGAGTTAAAGAAAGTAGGGACAGTCCATCCTTACCTGTTGGAGTGGACTCAGTGCCATACCCACCAAAGTTCAAACCACCAACATTGCATACCTATGATGGAAAGAGCTCGCCAAACCAGCACATCTACTATTTCTGGTCTCAAACTGGTAATGTTATAGACAATGACGCTATCATGGCTAGGCTGTTCATTGGCACCTTAAAGGGGGTAGCATTTGATTGGTTCCGAAGTCTCCCTCCGGGCTCTGTCAATTCTTGGATCGACCTGAAAATCCGATTCCTTTCTCGTTTCTATGAGGACGATACCGAGGTAACCATGGACAAGCTCCTCTCCACCGTGCAGAAGAAGGGCGAATCTGTCCGTGACTATATTGAGCGATTCAGAAACTTGTCTTTGATGTGCCCAGCAGGGATGCCATTACCCATGCTCTTACAGACGTGCAGGCATAACTTCTTAGACCAAGTAGAGGTTCGCATGGGGCTGTCAAAGCCCATACTTGAAAAGAACTGGTCAAACAAGCTGAGATAGCCGAGAAGTCGGCTAAAAATTTCGAACCGTCCGCCCCCAAAGGCAAATGGGGTATGAACAATAAAGGACGTAGCGACATAGCGCAGTCTTCTCAAGCTAAAGGAAAGGAGACTATGTCCGTTGAATTTACCGGGGACGTACAGTCGAAAGCCAAGAAGAATAGCTTCAATAATCAGGAGTCTAAGTTCTCTCCAAAACAGTACTCCTTCAGAGACGATTGGTGGTCACAACATTCCATTTGCTCCACAAGGGGAATAAAATGAAGCTACCAGAGGCTCGACGTCCCAATGAAATAGGACGCACGAATGATCCCAAATACTGTCTCTACCACAGGATGATTCACCATCCTACCGACAAGTGCTATATCCTCAAGGACAGAATTCAAGCCTTGATCGACGCTGGGGTCCTGACACTAAAGGCAGAGCAGAAGAAAGTCACTGCCAATATGGTGACCCTCGAGTTCGGCAAAACCCCAAAGGTCACAGTTCTTGACGGGACCTATCTAGTCCCTGTGCCACGGCTGGAAGTCAAACATCCTGCGGCTAAAACTCAGGATAATAGAGGTCTTGTTCCCTTGACATTGGAGACAGGGGAAGTCATGTGGATACACCCAGACCTTGTCCAAGACATACAGTGGGATTGAAAGAAGTCCAAGTCGAAGGGCAAATCTTGCAATGTCATCTCCCTCCTGCTGGACTATGACAATCTTATGTCAGCTTCCCTCAGTGATTCTGAAGGAGAAAAGCATGCTTGCACAACGCAGGCCGATGTACCTCAGCCGACGGGTACTCGATCCGAAAAATCATACTTAAAATAGTATGAGAAAGCTACTGACGAGACACAACAGCAAATGACGTCAGTACAAGTACCAGCATCCGCTTCGATTCCAACCAAGGGAAAAGAGAAGCCTAAAGAAGTCCGGTTCAACCATGTCCTGAAGAAGCCTTCAGGCCCAGGGCTTGACACGTCCTTTCGTTTTGACATATTAGCCCAATTGGCTAATATCCCAGCTCGTATTACTATACACGAGCTACTTCGTCTCTCAAAAGAGACAAGAGAAGCACTCAGGGATGCGCTGGCTAATTCAGAATCATTCCTGACATATATGTCAGAGACCCCTAAAGATGACGCTCAGTTTTCGTGTCCTAAATGCCATCATGCACAATCAAAGGTACCCGCTATTACCTTCACAGCGGAAGATATGCTTCTCAAATATAACAAGCACGATCGACCTCTGTACTACACCGGATATATCGGTTCAACATGCATTGAAAGGGTACAAGTTGATCCGGGGTCCGCACTCAGCATCATCCCCAAAAAGCTTCTCTACTTCCTCGGTATACCGCTATATAGGTTATCCACAACCACTACTACAATATACGGTTTCAATGCTGGGAGTAGTCATTCACTTGGGAAAATTCGACTCCGTTGTCGAATCGGGAGCCTGAAATCGGAAGTTACGTGCTATGTCATTGACGCTGACATGTTATATAACCTGCTGCTAGGACGACCGTGGATCCACGCCAACTGGATCGTTCCCTCTACTCTGCACCAATGCTTCAAATATGTTGAGAATGACGCGATAGTACGAACTGTCTTCACTGAAAAGCAACCATTTAAAGGGGTGGAGAATTACTTCACTGACGCTCTCCTGTATCAGGAGACTGGTGAAACATCCAAAGAACCATTGCCAGATGATGATGATAGTAGCAATGAGGCAGATTCAGAATCTGAAGCAGACGTGCCATCCATTTTGATTAATGAACCGATTATAGTATGTCTTAATAATCCCCAATGTAACACTCCTTCTAAAGATGAAGGTGAATGGGTAATTAATGATAATATTTCTTTTGATTATCCTGCGAGTGTTGGGTTGTTTGAATCCATTAGGGATAGCTCTCTGCACGTGCCTTTACATAAACCAAGTGCGTCCAGCACGCCCATGGAACCTGCAGAAGGGGCCGTTTTGGTGATCCCGCCATCCAAAAAAGGTCAGTTACCGATAATTTTCGGTAGAACCCAACCACGGGGACCCATAGCCGCAGATTCAAGTTCAAACTCAGACACTCCACAATTCTTCCATTACACGCGACCAACGCTCCATATTATGAAGAAAATGGGATACGACCTAAGGTATGGAGAGGGTCTGAATTTCAGAAAAGGAAGACGTAGTTTGCTGCGTAACTTTGTGCCAAAAGGGAAGCCTGCAAATTACTATGATAATACACATAGGGGGTTGGGATACGTTACACCCACATTGTCAGTAACGGTTCAATTCAAAGGCTACCAACCAATTCCATCGCATTCAGCCTCATCCTCTGAGTGGGACTCAGATGTCAGTGTGGGAGTAATGTTCGAGAACCTCACCGTTAACGTGACTTCAAGCAGTCAATTGGAGCCTGCGAAAGCTACTGATGAGGAACTATGGGCTCAGCAATTAGATCTCCAATGGGAAAAACGATTCGAACTCCGCGAACCACCTACTGAAGACAAGGTGGTTCAGGTCAACTTGGGTAGTCAAAATCACTCTAAACCCATCTTTATAAGTGAAAGCTTGTCACTTATGGAAAAAGAAGAATTAATAATACTCGTAAAGGAGTATATAGACGTCTTCGCATGGAACTACAAGACATGCCCGGACTTGATCCACAGGTAGCCATGCATCGTCTGAACATCAGACCTGACGCCAAGCCAGTCAAGCAGCAACAACGTCGGTTTTGCCCGAACATTATGGAGGCTATTGAAGTCGAAGTTCATAAGCTCATTGCATGTAGCTTCATACGGGATGAACAACATCCAGATTGGGTTGCTAATATCATTCCTGTCCTCAAGAAGAATGGGAAAATACGGATTAGCATCGACTATCGTGATCTCAATACAGCCTGTCCTAAAGACGGATTCCCACTGCCCATTACTGATGTCATGATTGACAATACATGTGGATTCGAAAGAATGTCTTTCATGGACGGCTTTTCAGGGTACAATCAGATTAAAATGTACCCCAACGATGAAAAGTATACTTCGTTCCGAACACCCTTGGGGGTATATTGCTATACCGTAATGCCCTTCGGACTGAAGAACGCCGAAGCGACCTATCAGCGGTTAATGAGTACAATCTTCTGCGATCATCTCCAAAAAACGGTAGAATGCTATGTCGACGACATTGCTGTCAAAAGCCGCAATAAGAATGACCATCTTCGTGACTTGAGAACGATGTTCGACATAATGCGGGCTCATCAATTGAAAATGAATCTGATAAAATCCTTCTTGGGAGTGTTAAGTGGCAAGTTCCTTGGGTTTATTGTTACATCAAAAGGGATTCATCTTGACCCAGATAAGGTCAAAGCCATTCAGAGCATGCATCCACCGAGGAATCTCAAAGAGCTTAGAGGCTTGCAAGGCAGACTGGCTTATATTAGAAGATTCATCGCAAATCTCTCAGGCCGCTGTCAGCCGTTCACCCGACTCATGAAAAAGGGTGCTTCCTTCGTATGGGATCAAGCTTGTTAGGAAGCTTATGAAGACATTAAGACGTATCTCACAAAACCTCCGGTCTTAGTGGCCCCCACATCAGGGAAACCATTCTTGCTTTATGTGAAAGCTATGGACCATTCTCTTGGTGCCCTCCTTGCTCAAAAGGACGACAATGGTCACGAGCAGGCCATTTATTATCTGAGCAGGACTCTGATAGGAGCGGAATCTCGCTACAATCCTATCGAGAAAGAGTGTTTAGCGCTTGTCTTTGCCATTCAGAAGATACGACATTATTTAGTCGGCCAAACCATACATGTCATCTCCAGAGTAAATCCTTTGCGTCTTCTCATGATGAAGCCAGGATCATTGAATTCAAGATTAGCTAAATGGGTGCTTCTTTTGTCTCAATACGACATGATTTTTACCCCTCAGAAGGCGGTTAAAGGCCAGGCCCTTGCAGAATTCTTGGCTGTCCATCCAGTTCCAGAACACTCAAAACTTTATGAAGATATTTCAGACGAAGTCTTCGAGTCTAATACAACCTCAGAGGAAGAAGTGTGGCAAATGTTCTTCGATGGAGCATCGTGAATAGGCCCTAAAGGCAAGATCATTGCCGGAGTGGGGGTTGTATTTATCTCCCCACAGAATCATGTTCTTCCCAGAGCATTTTCTCTGATAGAATCATGCTCCAACAATGTAGCAGAATATAATGCCCTACTCATTGGTCTTCAGCTCGCCCACAGAATGGGGATACGCTACCTTGAAGCCTACGGCGATTCAAAACTGATTATCAATCAGATAAAAGGCGAATATGAGGTCCGCCACGAAGACTTTGTGCCTTATTACCACACGGTCATCGAATTGGCTAATCTGTTTGAAGGCTTCTACATCGGGCACGTGACTCGATCTCAAAACACCAAGGCGGACGCTCTTGCTGCATTAGCAACAACACTAGCCTTGCTAGTCGATACCGAGTATCACCTCACAGTGGCAACTCGACACCTTGGATGCTCTAAGCATATGTTAAGAACCTGAGAAGCCTATAATGTCTCGACGGATCTTGAGCCGAGAGATTGGCGATTTTCTCTCATCGACTATGCCTTACATGGTCTGCTGCCAGACGATCCTAAAGAAGCGGCATCTATCAGACGAAGGTCTCTCCATTTCTACTACGATCCAACTTTGAAGACACTTTACCGTCGTTCATATGACGGTGTCCTCCTCTGTTGCCTTTCTAATTCAGAGGCACAGGAAGTACTTAAAGAAGCACATGACGGCATTTGTGGAGCTCATCAGCCAGGTCCAAAGCTCAAAGACAGATTGCATAGGCTTGGATACTATTGGCCAACCATGATAGCGATGCCATCCAGTATGCACGGAGGTGCAAAGCATGCCAAATTCATGCGGATTTCATACACCAGCCCCCGGAGTTGCTCCACCCAACTGTTGCTTCATGGCTATTTGAAGCATGGGGAATCGATGTCGTAGGGCCAATCAGCCCCTCTTCGACAAGAGGTCACCGCTTTATCCTGGCAATAACCGATTACTTTTCAAAGTGGGCAGAAGCCATACCACTGGTAGAAGTCAAAACTTCTAACATGGTGAATTTCATCAAACACCATGTCATCTATCGATTTGGTGTCCCTAGGCGGATCATCAATGATAATGGTCCCCAATTCATAAGCCAGGTATTCTATCGGTTCTGCGATAAATACCGAATTCAGAATGTGGCTTCAACTGCCTATAATCCCGCCGCTAATGGATTGGCGGAAGGATTCAACAAAACAATCATCAAGTTACTCAAGAAGTTCGTCTCCTCGAATAAGCGAGATTGGGACGAAAAGCTTGGTGAATGTCTTTGGGCCTACCGAACCACGGTTCGGACCCCCACAGGCAATACGCCTTTTCCCCTAGTGTACGGGTGTGAAGCAGTCATACCATTAGAGATCCAGATGCCATCATTACGAGTCGCTTTAATGACTAAGATCACATCAGAGGACAATGATCGGTTGCGCCTTCGAGAGCTCGAAGCCCTAGATGAGAAGCAACTACAAGCTCAGCAACACATTGAGCTGTATCAAGCTCGAATCTCAAAAGCCTTCAATAAGAAGGTCAAGCAAAGAGTCTTCCAGATAGGAGATTTGGCTTTAGCCATCAGACGACCGATGATTATGACGCACAAGACGAAAGGCAAATTTCAGCCTAAATGGGAAGGACCGTTTGTAATAGAAACAGTCTATTCAAACGGTGCATATCGCTTTTGACTTCAGATGGCAATTTACTCATGATGCCGATCAATGGCAAGTTCTTAAAGAAGTATTATCCTTGATTAAGGATCCTTCTTATGATCAAGTTAACACCACACTTCTGATCAAAACCTTCATATCCAAGGTACATGGAAAGAGAGCCTCTCTCTTCCCCCAAACGAGATCCCGCAGCCATAAACCAGTAGGAACCTGGTCATACGTTGTTTGTCTCCAAGGAGAATCAAGGTTACACATATGCTAACCAAATGATCCAACACCTTTAATGGTTAAGGATAGAGGAAAATGTTGGCCTTTAAGCCCAACATAAGTCCTCGACAACTCATCATGCTGAGGGGAATAGCATGACTAGCCCGACTCAAACGGTAGTTGGTAAAGGCATATCAAACCCGTTGACAGCTGGGGATTTGCTAAAAATCCCAAGGGACCTGCTCCTATTTGATTCCCTCTCTAAAATCACTTACCAATTCTCACCCATAGAATGGTAAGACCACATATACAAATCTCTCCGTCCACTTCACTGTTACGTTAACATTAAACCTATGACAGTGATCACCTTGAGCTTGATGGCGTCTCAATCGGTTATGTCATTGTGACCTCTAAACCTGCAGACAGCCAAGTCTCAATTTTGAGCCTGTTGATATTTACAAAAGACAGGTCTCGATACTTGTTGACATTTACAAAAGACAAGTATCACCCTTTCAGTCCGTCAAGGACTAACGTTGAGCTTGGTAGCTTCTCAACCAGTTATGTCATTGCGACCTCTGAACCGGCAGATAGCCAAGTCTCAATTTTGAGCCTGTTGACATTTACAAAAGACAGGTCTCGATACTTGTGTAAGATCACCTAGAGGGGGGGTGAATAGGTGATGGCTAATCTAATGGTCACTTATGAACAAATAATGCGGAATTAAAATTAAGTTGACCAAATTAAACTACTTTTAATTAAACACTTATGTATAACACAAGAGTGTTGCCGAATTCCCCTTGCGAGGCTCTGGACAAACTCCTCTAGATTCCCCTTGAATGGGTTGAGGTGCCGTGTTGGCTCTCTTGGTTGAATACAAGTGTTAGACAATCAATCCCAAGCAATTATATAACAATTAAGCTCAAGGGTATATCAAGCATATAAAGATAGACAATAATTGAATGCAAGATATAAAAGAGACAAAGAGAGAGAGAGAGAGCAAGAGTGAGCAATCGCAAACACAAAGGGTTTGTTTCGAGGTTCGAGCACACTTGCTCTACATCCCCGCCTTCGACACACGAAGGATTTCCACTATGTAAGATCCCACCGGATCTCTCCTCGGTGCCGCAACACCTACAAGCCCTCGGACTCTCTAGTCCCTTACACACCACAAGCCCACCGGCTAGTCGAGGCCGCACCTCAAGCTACAAGTCCTCACTAGGACCCAACAACACCAAGTCCTCACTAGGACCCGAAATAAACCGCGAACACAACCGTCCGCCTTCTCAAAGAACAAAGATGAACTTTGGTGATCACAACTCTTGATCACCTAAAATCCTCTCACAATAACACTCCTATAGAATGAATAGCTCAATGGATGCTCAAGTGTTTGTGTGAGAAAGCAAGGAAAGAATCTTTGGTGAAAAACTCAAGATAATCTCTTTTACACTCTTTGATAAAACTCTCCTTTTAATTGGAAGTATTGACTCTAATTTTGTGGAGAAAAATCCTTCAGAAAGACTGGGAAAAACTAGCTCTAAGGTCTCCAAAAATCTTGGCTTAAAACAATGACAAAACCACCTTTTATAGAGGCCAGAAAAATCTGACCGTTGGGCTCTGTCAGAGCTACCGGTCGACCGGTCCGGTCGACCGGCAACGGTCAAAAATCCGACCGTTGCAGCCTCCGGTCGACCGGCCCGGTCGACCGCGCACCTGGAGAAGAGAGTAAACTCTCTGTCGGTCGACCGGCCCGGTCGACCGATAATTCCCGAGAGCAAAGCTCTCTTAAGCGGTCGACCGGTCCGGTCGACCGTCCTCCAGTGCACACAGGCGTGCACGCTGTGCACGTCCGGTCGACCGACCCGGTCGACCGGCCACTGTCAGTTCTGAAAAATCAGAACTGCCAGAACCAGAAAAATGGGATTAAAGATTGGTCTTTTAACTTAATAAAAATCCCAGAAATTCACAGTAAATCCAGAAAAATAGTTTCAATCAAAATAAAAACTGTTTTTCTAAAAATATGTTTTTCTAAAACTTGTTTTTCCATAACTTCACAAAATACAAAAACAAGATATTTTGAACTTATAAAGCAAAGTGTGTATGGATATGATCCACCACACAATCAAGATGAAATATCTAGTTTTTGACATAAAGCACTAAACTTGTTTTGGTTAAAGGATATGTATATAAGAAATTACCAAAACCCAAAGTAGATATTTTGTCATAAGGAAAATCTCATCAAATACAAAAACAAGATATACTTTTAAAGCATAGTGTGTATGGATATGATCCACTACACAAATAAGATGAATATCTAGTTTTTGACATAAGGCTCTAAACATGGTTTTGGATATAAGATATGTATACATGAATACCAAAAACCAAATTGTATTTTATCACAAATAAAAATCTTTTCTTAACTAGGAAAATCTTTTATGAAAATCATTCTATCAAGAGTGTGTGTGTGATATAGACTTGAGCAATCCACCAACTATTCTATCCTTTACATTTTATCTAAAATAAATCTTATAAAAACAAACCTAGACTCAAGTCTTCATCTTCTTGAAGTCTTCACTTGAAGTCTTCTCATCTTCTTGACTTGGTCCACATGCAATCCACCGAGCTCATCTCTAGATGTGATCTTGATGCATAGGCTCGTGAATCAACCGGTGCTAGCTTCCAACTTGACTTTAAATCCTTTGTTGAAGCTCCACACCTACTAAGATCTTGATAAGGAATCTGTCACTAATTAAACACAAGATCATTAGTTATCATAACTTCATGAGTTGATCATCATCAAAACTAGAGTGATAGGCCTTTGGGCCAACAACTTGTTGACATTTACAAAAGACAAGTATCACCCTTTCAGTCCGACAAGGACTATCTTGAGCTTGGTGGCTTCTCAACCAGTTATGTCATTGCGACCTCTGAACAGGCAGATAGCCAAGTCTCAATTTTGAGCCTATTGACATTTACAAAAGACAGGTCTCGATACTTGTTGACATTTACAAAAGACAAGTATCACCCTTTCAGTCCGACAAGGACTACCTTGAGCTTGGTAGCTTCTCAACTAGTTATGTCATTACGACCTCTGAACCGGCAGCTAGCCAAGTCTCAATTTTGAGCCTGTTGACATTTACAAAAGACAGGTCTCGATACTTGTTGACATTTACAAAAGACAAGTATCACCCTTTCAGTCTGACAAGGACTACCTTGAGCTTGGTGGCTTCTCAACCAGTTATGTCATTGCCACCTCTGAACCGGCAGATAGCCAAGTCTCAATTATGAGCCTGTTGACATTTACAAAAGACAGGTCTCGATACTTGTTGACATTTACAAAAGACAAGTATCACCCTTTCAGTCCGACAAGGACTACCTTGAGCTTGGTGGCTTCTCAACCAGTTATGTCATTGCGACCTCTGAACCGACAGATAGCCAAGTCTCTATTTTGAGCCTGTTGACATTTACAAAAGATAGGTCTCGATACTTGTTGACATTTAGAAAAGACAAGTATCACCCTTTCAGTCCGACAAGGACTACCTTGAGCTTGGTAGCGTCTCAATCGGTTATGTCATTGCGACCTCTGCACCGACAGACAGCCAAGTCTCAATATTGAGCATGTTGACATTTACAAAAGATAGGTCTCGATACTTGTTGACATTTATAAAAGACAAGTATCACCCTTTCAGTCCGACAAGGACTACCTTGAGCTTGGTAGCGTCTCAATCGGTTGTGTCATTGCGACCTCTGAACCGGCAGACAGCCAAGTCTCAATTTTGAGCTTGTTGACATTTACAAAAGACAGGTCTCGATGCTTGTTGACATTTACAAAATACAAGTATCACCCTTTCAGTCCGACAAGGACTACCTTGAGCTTGGTGGCTTCTCAACCAGTTATGTCATTGCGACCTCTGAACCGGCAGATAGCCAAGTCTCAATTTTGAGCCTGTTGACATTTACAAAAGACAGGTCTCAATACTTGTTGACATTTATAAAAGATAAGTATCACCCTTTTAGTCCGTCAAGGACTAACTTTGAGCCTGGTGGCTTCTCAACCGGTTATGTCATTGCGACCTCTGAACCGGCAGACAGCCAAGTCTCAATTTTGAGCCTGTTGACATTTGCAAAAGACAGGTCTCGATACTTGTTGACATTTACAAAAGACAAGTATCACCCTTTCAGTCCAACAAGGACTACCTTGAGCTTGGTGGCTTCTCAACCAGTTATGTCATTGCGACCTCTGAACCGGCAGATAGCCAAGTCTCAATTTTGAGCCTTTTGACATTTACAAAAGACAGGTCTCGATACTTGTTGACATTTAAAAAAGACAAGTATCACCCTTTTAGTCCGACAAGGACTACCTTGAGCTTGGTGGCTTCTCAACTAGTTATGTCATTGCGACCTCTGAACCGGCATATAGCCAAGTCTCAATTTTGAGCCGTTGACATTTACAAAAGACATGTCTCGTTACTTGTTGACATTTACAAAAGACAAGTATCACCCTTTCAGTCTGACAAGGACTACCTTGAGCTTGGTGGCTTCTCAACCAGTTATGTCATTGCTACCTCTGAACCGGCAGATAGCCAAGTCTCAATTTTGAGCCTGTTGACATTTACAAAAGACAGGTCTCGATACTTGTTGACATTTACAAAAGACAAGTATCACCCTTTCAGTCCGACAAGGACTACCTTGAGCTTGGTGGCTTCTCAACCAGTTATGTCATTGCGACCTCTGAACCGGCAGATAGCCAAGTCTCAATTTTGACCCTGTTGACATTTACAAAAGACAGGTCTCGATACTTGTTGACATTTACAAAAGACAAGTATCACCCTTTCAGTCCGACAAGGACTACCTTGAGCTTGGTGGCTTCTTAACAAGTTATGTCATTGCGACCTCTGAACCGGTAGATAGCCAAGTCTCAATTTTGAGCCTGTTGACATTTACAAAAGACATGTCTCGATACTTGTTGACATTTACAAAAGACAAGTATCACCCTTTCAGTCCGACAAGGACTACCTTGAGCTTAGTGGCTTCTCAACCAGTTATGTCATTGCGACCTCTGAACCGGCAGATAGCCAAGTCTCAATTTTGAGCCTGTTGACATTTACAAAAGACAGGTCTCGATACTTGTTGACATTTACAAAAAGACAAGTATCACCCTTTCAGCCCGTCAAGGACCACCTTGAGCTTGGTGACTTCTCAATCGGTTATGTCATTGCGATCTCTGAACTGGCAGATAGTCAGGTCTTACCTTTCAGTCCGACAAGGACTACCTCGAACTTGGTGGCGTCTCAATCGGTTATGTCATTGCGACCTCTGAACCGGAAGGTAGCCAAGTTTCATCATTCAGTACAAGTAAGGACTGTTTCCTCAGAAGGCTGAAATACAACTTGGAAGCAACAATTCAGAAAGTAGAACAAGTTGGAAACACGACAGAAAGTTCAAAATAAAATTACTTTTATTCCAAAAAGAAGTGATACATGAAGGCACATATATTACAAGCTATAGGGATGCGTCATAAGATTTGATCCGTCCCTCAAGAATGGTCAGCCTTGTCTTCCTATCATCAGCAGCCCTGACAAGAGCCTGCGACCCTAGCTCAGCCTCATTAAAGCTCGCTGTCTGGGTCAAGCGAGCTTCAACTTCAACCAAGTTTGCCCTCTGAGCTAGCTCTTACCGCAAGAGTTCGTCATTCTGAGCCTTAAGCTGCTCAAGCCGGGCAGTCTCTTCAAGACGCACTGGTTCAGCCTTGGATAAAAGAAGATTTGCCTTCCTGATCATCTCTTTGGCCTTTTCAATTTTATCTTCGGCATCAAGAAGAGCGCTGCTAGAAGCATTTATGGCGTCCCCGAGCTCGACCTTCCTCGTCTCTAAGGATTTCAAGTCTGAAGAAAGGGCCTTAACGGCTTCCTGAGCGGCGAGATGGGCTTCATGCGTTTGAGCGACAAGGTGCGCAAGCTGCTCGCTAACCAAAGACTTCAGGTCAGAATGGCTAAGATGGTGCCATTCTTCTACATTCCTCTCAAGTTGGTCCACCTGAAGTTCCAATGCAGCTGGCGATCATGGTCTGGCGCCGCGTCTCCAAACATGAAGCCGGGCTTCCGATAGATTTGTCGGTCAAAATCTTCAAGGGGAGCAGTAGTCAGGATGCTCCTCATGGTGCGTTGATTCCCACCGTAAATAAGCGTGTCTCGAGCAGGAGAGCTCCGCTCGCTGAACAGAGAAGCCTGCCCTTGGAACTGCAGGCCAACATTGCCGTCTAATCCCTTGGCCGTCCCAAAATGACTGTTCAAAGGACCATGAGTGTAGTGCACTGCAAGGAAAAAATTGATTAGTTCATCAGAGACTAAAACAAAAATGCAATTTTTGTTAAGGCAAAGCCTCGCTCTCCGAGCGAAGCTGGCCTAATGAAAGCTTCTCCCTGAAGCTTAGCTTCGCAGCTGCGGTATAACTCTACACTTCACACGAAGGCAGGTATAGGAAAATATCTAAGTGTTAGCTTCGCTCTAGAAGCTTAGCACAACAGAATGTGACACAACCCCAAGGGCTAACTTCGTCAGAAGGATATTATGGTCTAAAGATCATTTTAAGAGCATTAAGGTCCTTTTCTGTCAAATTTCAAAGGACAGCCTCGCATCCTGTTATTCAACAGGATGTAAACCGCCTAAGGGATAGCTTCGCCTGGAAGCTTGAAGAAGAACTCTTCAGTTCTTGGATTCCCAATCAAGAAAGCAAGGAAAATTCAGGGAATTAAATTCCCTAAGAATAATAGATCATAATTGATCATTTTTGTTCATCCAAAGGTAGCCAGAAATTGGCTTTAAGAGAGAGACGATAGTCTCTAATCGAAAGGGAAAGATCCCTACCGGTGATTGGTCGTTCGATGACCGGAGGAGGAGAAGGACCCTCCGCTGCAGAAGTTGCCACTTCTTTTCCCGCTCGTCTCTTGGGAGCCATTGAAGAACAATGCAAGTTCTTGAAGAAGAAGAAGAAGAAGAAAAGAGTCAAGTGCTCTGAAAATTTTAAAGAGAAGTGATGCCTTCTCTCTCAGCCTGATGAGGCTTTTATAGGCTAATGATCGCCTGCAACGACGCCTCGAAAACAGTAAAAGTTGTCGTTTCAAATTAATTTAAAACGGCGCCTAAAGCGCCTTCCCGAGAAGCGCTGATTCAGCCCCACTAAGGGCTAACTTCACCACGAGTCAAATGCGGACTTCGCACGATGCATCAATAACTTCGCCGAAAGGATTGCCATAGCTCCGCCAAAGGCACAGCCCGAACTTTGCGGGAAACTCATATTAGCTTTGCTGGAAGCTCATTCCCGATTCAAAAAGGATCATGTCTTTAACTTCGCGTGAAGTCTAGCTCCGTCGGACCAATTCAAGCGTTCTCAAATCAAAAAGAAGGCATAGCAAAATCAGATAAGCCGAAAATAAATCTTTATTGATTTAAAAGAAAGGTACATTGATCTACTACATCAAGGTTGTTTTCATACAACAGAAAGCTCAAAAGGCATACAAGTGGTCTTATCTACTTTCAAGCGAAACCAACTGGACACGAAAGGCCTTCCTCCTGCACAAGGCCGTAATCCTTCCCATAATGGCAGATGGTGCCACCAGGACAGATGGTGCCACCACGACAAGGCCGTAAGCCTTCGCACAAGAACAGATGGTGCCACCAGGACAAGGCCGTAAGCCTTCGCACAAGAACAGATTGTGCCACGAGGAAGTTGAACCTTTCGTAATCAAAATTGGCAAAGGACTGATCGCCACCAGCAGGTTGGATCTTCTTTGATGAAATTGGCAATGGGAAGATCCGCGACCTTACAGGTGACGTCCGCTTTCCCGAAGTGGATCATCTCGGATAGGCGGCTACCAGCCTCGCCTCGAAGTGGATCATCTCAGATAAGTGACTGCCAACCTCTTCTGGAACGCACATCGGCTGCCCCAGTTTGTTCCTCCTGCTTAGGATTAAAGTTTCAACTGGAAAAGTAAGAGGCAACTTTCTGGTCTCTTTCATCAAGTCACAAGATTGGCGAACATAGCTCACTGCGATGCAAACTGAAACAAGTTAGCAGTAAGTCAAAGGAAAAGCTGCAAAAATGCTAAGTCAAATTCCTTGGGGCGAAGCAATTTAAATACGATTCAGTTGCAGTTTAACAATGGATTCCAGTTTCAGTTAAGCAAAGGATAGCCTCGCTTGCACAGTGATGATGGGCTAGCTCAGCATAAGCCAAGTCCTAGCCTCGCCTATATGGCTAAGCCAGACTGATCCTGAGGAACGCAGTCTTGACCCCACCTATATGGCAAGACTGGCTCAACCTTGAAGAGACTTAAGTCCCAAGTTTTGCCTGTGTGGCGAACTTAACAGGCAAGCATGCAATGATCTTCCTTTGATCAAGTCAAAATGATAGCTTTGCTGGGAAGCTGGGCTGGAGCCCTTCTCTGCAGATCAGTCAGATGCAAAATGAAGAACAAGGGAAAAATGATCCGTAAGGCAGCTGATAAAGCTAAATTAAGGGAGTTAAACTCCCTAAAAGTGATCAGTCTATTGGAGAAGTCTCTGGATGACCGAGACTTACCGGTCCTTGGCCGGGTAATAACCAGAGTAGGCATCCCCACTAGTTCAGAGATCTGAGTATCTCTCTCAACCAAGAGAAGAGAAGAGAAAAGCAGACCGCTTCTCTTTAGAGGACCTCAAGTGTCCTATTTATAGGCCTCATCGCCTGAGCGCTGCCGCTTCAAACATGGAAGCGCGAGCGCATTTAAGGCATTAATTGAGCCTTGAAAAAGGGAACGGTTTCCCTCGAAACTGTACAAGGAAGAAATGATCTCCCTCATTAAGGCATTTATTAAGCCTGGAAAAAGGGAATATTCTCCCTTGGAAGCGCACAAAGGAGAAGTAATTCTCCTCGATTAATGCAAAAGAGGTTATTATAACCTCGAATAAGGAGCGATCCTTCTCGTAACTGGCCGAAGGCTGTGGCCTCGGGAAAGGGAAGATGTTCCAAAGCGAACTTGTTCCGGGAAGCTCGGACGCGGAGCTACTCAGATGCGAAACTACCTAGACGCGAAGCTACCCAGAGTCGCGAATCTACACGATTCTTCGGCGAATCTATCCCAAAGCAGGATTAAAAGCGAAGCTGAACTCAACCACCATGGCGATGTTCATACTTCACATACCACCGATCAAAGCAATTCAAAGTATTTCGAAGTCTGAGCCATTGCAGACTTTCGAAAACTTTGAAGGGGGTCTTGTTGACACTCTAAAAAAGATAAGATTCTGACTGGCCTGAATAATGTCTACACTTGTTGACATTTACAAAAGATAAGTGAAAGATAGGCTGATTGGTCTGAACAATGTCTAAACTTGTTGACATTTACAAAAGACAAGCGATAGATAAGCTGACGACCAGTTCTGTACTTGTTGACATTTACAAAAGGCAAGCGACAGATAAGCTGACGACCAGTTCTCACCCATCTCCGAGGGACAAGGAAGCAACTTGGACTCTACTGATCCAGTGAAGCAGACAGTAAGCCCGGATTGCCTCTAAACAGACCTCAGCAGGTCTAAGATGCTAGCACTTAGCATCGCATGAGCCCAAAGAGATAACCTCGCTTGAGAGGCTAAGATCACCTAACTTCACCTTGAAGCCATTCACAGCTCCGTCAGGAAGCTAACTCATAGCTTCGCCGGAAGGGCTCAGCTAACTCTGCAGAAAGTTAACTTCGCTTGAAGCCACACGCAACCGCGCAGAAGGATGTTCGGTAACTTCGCCACAGACGACATCTAGCTCCGCTGAAGAGCTGTCTTCTAACTTCGCCACAGACGATATCTAGCTCCGCTGAAGGGCTATCCTCTGACTTCGTCACATGCGCCATCCAGCCCCACTGTGAGCTCAATGCGGGCAGCACCGCTGCAGGTCTGCTATGGTCAACCTATTGACCATTTAAATCTCAGGATAAGATCAAATCTGATCGAATCAAGACCAAATCTAATCAAGATCAGATCTGGGATCAAATTTGGCAGTTGATTGCTGTAATCTCTTGACTCTTCTAAAACGAGTAAAAGGATCAGGGGAAATCCTCCAATTATATGGAAAGGATCAAAACAAATCAGGAAACTGATCTACCTGCTACTTCTAGCTTCGCAGAAGCTGATCCTAGCCTCGCAGCAAGGCTACTTTCCAGATTTAAACAGATTTGATTCAATCTGTTTCCATATTTTCAAGGGACAATTATACCCCTGCTCTCCCTATAAATAGCCCACCAGGGGCACAAGGAGAGAGGGGGGACAGAGAGAGAGAAGACCTCCACACGTGAAGAGAGGATAAACAGAGACTTATTCTCTTACTTCTAATAATTCAGAGACTTTATAGAACTTCTTCTCTAATCAGGGTGCTGATACCCTAATACCTTCTTCTCAAGGAATCTCCGGAACCAGGCGAGAAGGAATTCCTAAGTGAAGGCGGTTTTGAGAAGCAACAAAAAGGTTCTATCAACCTTCTGTTCTCTGATTCCCCGAACCAGGCGAGAAGGGAATCTCATCGCTCGCATCGTCAAAGGGACAAAGTGGTCGCGTCTGACCAGACTCCTACCGGCACACTTCTCCAGAATCTCAGAGGAGATCTACGTGTAATCTTTTTAGAATACTTGTAATTTAGCTCCTCGATCCTTTTTTTTTGTAAGTTTTCCCCTTTGCAAATCAATGGAAAACAAATATTAGTATAAAGAAAAAATGTACTTGCACATAAAGAAAACAAATCACAGAAAAGATAACAATCGCAAACACGATTGATTTATCAGTCCTCGTGACCTACATCCAGTCCCCAAACCTCCCGCTTGAGATTTTCCTTTATCCTTGACTTTGTACACCCAAAATCAACACCTTGCACACCACTTGACAAATTCCCTTTGCCAAATGTGTACAACTCTTCTTACAAACCAAGAAGACAAACACCTTGTACAACCTCTCTTCTACACCAAGAAGACGCTCTTGTACAATGATTCCTTTGAGTGATTACAACCTTTCCTATAAGCCTTGATTCAGTATGTGATCGTGGACAAGGGCTAATATAGGTGAACTTTCAGAGATCTTCACAAAAGATTAGGAATTGGTGAAGAACTGAAAGTGGGAACAGTTTTCAAAGAACCAGAATATTTTCAGAGTTTTGGTCAGAAAAATATATACTTGAATTGGTATTTTGGCCTAAGATAACAACCCTATTTATAGCTGAACTCTAGGGTTAGTTAGAATAGTTATTAGGACCATTTTGAATGTTTAAACGTTGGATAACGTTTAAGGAAATACCAGAAAACAGAAACTGTCCAAAAGTCAGAAACTGCCATTAGTCGACTTGAGATACGGGTTAGTCGACTAGGGTAGGCAAATTTCTCAAGGTTAGTCGACTATAGAAAAGACCAAGTCGACAAGGTCATGATAAACTCAAACGACAAGTTTCTAGAAACTGAACCAAGTCGACCACAACTATATTATAAGTTGACTAGGACAGGTATTAGTCGACTAGGTATTCTGTTAAGTTGACTAGAAGGGACAAACAGAGAGTTGGGAACTTGCAGGATAAGAAGCTAGTCGACTTATAGAAATGGTCAAGTCGACTATACTATGTACTTGCAAAGACTATAAGTTGACTAAGAGACTATGATATGTGTGTGTGTGTGTCAAGGCTTTTAACATGGTATCAACAATTACAATACATATCATTATCAACTCTCTTTAGGAAGTCTTGATCATAAAGAACTCTTGAATAGGCTTGTGATAGAGCTCCAAATGATATGGCTTCACAAATGTCTCATCAAAAGCAAGTTCCAACAGCTCTTTCGTATAGGACAAATCTTCTTGGATTTGCAGTGGTGAATGGCTGAGAACGTGATTAGGGTCTGGTACATACTTTCTCAACTGTGACACATGGAACACATTATGAATTTTCTCAACCTCCGGTGGCAAAGCTAACCGATATGCTAAAGGTCCAACTCTTTCCAATATTTCATATGGCCCTATATATCGAGGGTCCAACTTGTTTCTTCTACCAGTGTGTACTATGCCTTTCATCGGTGATACCTTTAGGAACGCCTTATCTTCTTCTGCAAACTCTAAAGGTCTCCAGTGTCAGTCTGCATATTCCTTCTGTCTGCTTTAGGCCGCCTTCATCCTCTTCCTTATCATCAAAATTTTCTCTGTCATATCTTGAACTATATCAGGTCCTAATAACTTCCGATCTCCCACTTCTTCCCAACATATTGGGGATCTACATCTCCTACCATATAAGGCTTCAAAGGGTGGCATTCCAATGGTCGACTGGTAACTGTTATTGTATGTAAATTCCACCAGTGGTTAGTATTTTTCCCAGTTGCTTTTGAGATCCAATGTACATGCTCTTAGCATATCATCTAATATCTGTATAGTTCTTTCCAATTGTCCATCAGTCTGCGGGTGCGCCACTATGCTTAGATGTAGTCTAGTGCCCAAAGCTTTAGAAGGCTGATCTAGAATCTGGATTGAAACTGTGGGTCTCGATCTGACACAATTGTGTCAGGTACACCATGAATTCGGACTATTCCTCGGAGATAGATTTGTGATAACTTATCCATCGAGGAGTTTACTCGAATGGGTTAGAAATGTCAGACTTTGTGAGATGATCTACTATCACCCATACATCATATCCTTGAGGAGATTTAGGGAGTTTTGTCACAAAATCTATGGTAACATGGCTCCACTTCCATTCAAGAACCTGCAATGGCATAAGAAGTCCCGAAGGTTTCTTGTGTTCCACTTTGACTTGTTGGCATATTAAGCATTTCTGCACGAATCAAGCTATGTCATCCTTCATTCTTTCCCACCAAAAATTTGATCGCAGATCCTGATACATCTTGGTCGTTCCGGGATGTGCTGTGTAAAGAGTGCAATGAGCTTCAGTCATGATTTGCTCCTTGAGTTCAAAGTCTAGTGGTATATAAATTTAGCTTCCCCTTCTCAGTAAGCCTCTTACAATGGTAAAATCTTGAGTTTCACCTCTTTGTACCTTTTTAATATCTTAGTTATCTGATCATCCTTCTGTTGTAGCTCCTTGATTTTCTCATAGAGATCGAATCTAATACTGACTTGATTCACCTGACTGATCCCCAACATGGGTTCTTTCATTAGAACTTCTACTTGCATCTTCTCTATTTCTTTTAACAAACTAGGTTGCTGGTTAACAAAGCAGCTAAAGATCTCCAGACTTCTAACTAAGAGCATCAGCCACTACATTGGCTTTCCCAGGGTGATAATGAATGGTAAAATCATAATCTTTCATTATCTCCAACATCTTCTTTGGCGCATATTCAATTCTTTTTGGGTAAAAATATACTTTAGGCTCTTATGATCTGTATATATTTTACAAGATATCCCATATAGATAATGTCACCATATCTTCAAGGCAAATATAGCTAGCTCTAGATCATGGGTGGGGTAATTTCTCTCATGGTTCCTAAGCTGCTTGGAAGCATATGCGATGAAAATCACCTAGAGGGGGGGTGAATAGGTGATAATGCTAATCAATGGACAAATTAAAAATTAAGATACAACAATCACCCAACAAGAATCACAAGATGAATGAAAGCAAGTAAATATAGCAATGATGATGATTAGCAAGTAATAAGTGCAAGTAAAGTAAAGTAAGGAGTGCAAGAATGTAAACCAAACGCAAACACAAGGAATTGATATCGAGGTTCGAGCACCCAGCTCTACTTCCCCGCCTTCCCCAGAAGGATTCTAACCACTTCACTATCACAAAGACAGTTACACAATAACCGCAGTACCCAACTCCACAGGAGTACCCGGTAACACAATCTCAAGTACAAGTAATCTCTGGGTAGTCAAAAGACCACAAACTCTCTCTTGCAAAAATTCTCTTCCCTTACAAAAGGTCCTTAGAGAACAATGAGTAGGAATAAAGCTCTTGTTGTAAGTGAAGAAAGAAAAATTAAATCAGAGAGTATTTCAAAAACACTTCAGAAAATGAGAGAGAATTTCAGCACAAAAACCAAGAAACAAAGCTCTTTTGAATGCCTTAAACTTTTGAATTTTTCTTGTAATAATTGTTGTAAAGAATCTCTCCCCAAACACCCCTATTTATAGGAGAGGGCTAGGTTAAGAGATAAAACAATCTTAAGGATAATTAAGTCATATTAGATTCAAAATATATCCCTAAATCAAAATTTTAAACACAAAAGACAAAATAAAACAGCTCAGAAAAATGCCCGTTACTGTTCAAACGGCTAGTCCGGTCGACCGATCAGTCGACCGCCTATACAAAAATCTGACCGTTGCAGGCCAGCGGTCGACCGCCCGGTCGACCTAAACAAACAGAGAGTAAAGACTTACAGTCAGGCTCGTCTCGGTCGACCATCACGGTCGACCGTGAGACATGCACACTAATACGTGCATCTGCCAGAACTACGGTCGACCGCTCGGGTCGACCGAACAAGACTGACACAGGCACGGTCGACTGGTGCGGTCGATCGACTCAGGTCAAAAGTCAAGTTTAAAACACAATTTTGAAAAGACTTTGATTTTTATGAAAAGTATCTTTAAATAGTACTAAGTATAAAACATAAAAAATGATTTGTAGGCAGAGGATTTTGTATCAAAATATTTTTGTTCATTTTATGGAAAATAATCTTAGAAACAATATGTGTGCAAAAACGTGTGTGATTGAGCTTCAAACCTATCCATCATTCTTTAACAAAATTCTAAACCTATAAAACTAAAAACAAATCTTGTTGAGCAATCTTCAAGTCTTGAGCCATGCTATGCCTTGCTAGAGCCCCTTCTTCTATGTTCCTTCCTTGATATGCAATATGCCTTCTTTGCTTCATGAAACCTAGAAGTTGTTGCAATAGCTAAGCAATGGCCTCCAAACATGGTACAAAGCTGAAACTTATCTTGAACAAATTCATTAGTACCAAATAGCTCTTATTTGGTTTGTCATCATCAAAACACAAAACATGCGGAGAGTGTAACCTCTTGGGCCAACAATCTCCCCCTTTTTGATGATGACAAAACAAATAGGCTATAAACAAAAATATAGGGGAGGAGAAAACTCCCCCTCAAATTATGCTATGTTAAAAACTCAAAACACAAGAATCAAGAATCTCAAAATACATGAATTCAAAAACTCATTCATAAAACTTCATTCATAAAACCAAAACATATAAATTCATATGGAACCAAGACCAAATGAATCTTATTTTTGTCAATGTAAACTTATTCTCCCCCTTTTTGTCATACATCAAAAAGGGTTAAGAAACACATGTTTAATCAATAACACAAACATTAAGTTCTCCACAAATAAACGAAAATCTAGCAAAATCAAGTGGTTTAGTGAAAATATCGGCTAGTTGTAAATCCGTGGAAACATAATCAACATCTATATCACCTTTCTCAAAATGATCTCTAAGAAAGTGATATCTAATCTCAATGTGCTTGGTCTTACTATGTTGATTTGCATTTTTGGTTAAATGTATAGTACTAGTATTATCACAAAATATTTTAATATTTTTATAATGCAAATCATAATCAAGGAGAGTATGTTTCATCCAAAGGACTTGTGCACAACAAGCCCCTGCGGCAACATACTCCGCCTCGGCGGTTGAGAGAGCTACGGAATTTTGCTTCCTAGAGGACCATGAAACAAGACAATTACCAAAAAATTGACATGTCCCACTAGTACTCTTTCTATCTACTCTACAACCCGCATAGTCGGCATCCGAATAACTCGTCATTGAGAAATCTCCGGTTTTCGGATACCATAGACCCATTCCAATCGTTCCCTTAATATAATGAATAATGCGTTTTACGGCAATAAGATGAGACTCTTTGGGACACGATTGAAATCTAGCACAAAGACACACACTAAACATGATATCCGGCCTACTTGCCGTTAAATACAAAAGACTACCTATCATGCTTCTATACAATTTGATATCAACATTTTTACCTTGGTCATCCTTATCAAGCTTTATTTTAGTTGCCATGGGAGTGTTGCATACTTTTGAATCTTCAAGTCCAAACCTCTTCACGAGTTCCTTTGCGTATTTGGCTTGACATATGAAGTTCCCATCTTGCAATTGCTTGACTTGGAGTCCAAGAAAGAAGTTGAGCTCACCCATTGAGGACATTTCAAATTCAAGTTGCATGACCTTTTCAAAATCCTTGCACAAAAGCTCATTAGTAGAACCAAAGATTATATCATCAACATAAATTTGCACAATTAATATATCATTATCAACATGCTTAGTAAATAGAGTTGTGTCTACTTTGCCTTTAACAAAATCATTTGAAATTAGAAAACTAGAAAGCCTTTCATACCAAGCTCTAGAAGCTTGTTTCAATCCATACAAAGCTTTATCAAGTTTAAAAACAAAATCGGGATGAACATGATTAACAAAACCGGGAGGTTGAGAAACATAAACTTCTTCATTAATAAAACCATTCAAAAATGTACTTTTCACATCCATTTGAAAAAGTTTAAAATTTTTGAAAGATGCAAAAGCTAGTGTCATCCGTATGGCTTCAAGCCGTGCTACGGGTGCAAAGGTCTCCTCAAAGTCAATTCTCTCAACTTGAGTGTAACCTTGGGCCACTAACCTAGCTTTATTCCTAATAACATTTCCGGACTCATCCATCTTGTTTCTAAAGATCCACTTAGTACCAATTATTGGTCTATCGTGGGGCTTAGGAACAAGGTGCCAAACTTGGTTGCGCTCAAATTGATTGAGTTCCTCTTGCATGGCAAGCAACCAATATGGGTCCGTCTCGGCTTCGAGAATGCCTTTGGGTTCAAAATGAGAAATGAAAGCAAAGTTACCACATAGGTCATGGAGTTTGGAGCGAGTTGTAACTCCTTTAGATGCATCACCCAAGATAAGCTCCTTAGGATGATTTGTAGCGTATCTCCAAGCTTTAGGAAGCGGTTGTGAGCTTTCCTCTTTATCCTCTTGAACATCACCAATTGATTCTTGCTTATCATCTTGATCGGGTGAGTCCTTCAAGGATAGTCTCTCCATGTCTTCACCTAATGGTTCAATCTCTACAACATTCTCAACAAACACATTAGATTCTTCAAATTTAACATGCATGGATTCTTCAATGGTAAGGGAAGATTTATTGAATACTCTATAAGCTTTACTAGTAGTAGAGTATCCAACAAATATTGCTTCATAAGCCTTAGCATCAAATTTACCCAAGTTATCTTTAGTGTTCAAAACAAAACATTTGCATCCAAAAACTTTGAAATATGCAACATTAGGTTTTCTAGAATGATACATTTCAAAAGATGTTTTGGAAGAATTTTTGCACAAATAAATACGATTTGAAATATAGCATGCGGTGTTTACGGTCTCGGCCCATAAATATTGAGGGAGGTCATAATCACTTATCATTGTCCTAGCCATTTCTTGAAGTGTTCTATTTTTCCTTTCTACAACTCCATTTTATTGTGAAGTCCTAGGACAAGACATTTCATGCTTGATTCCCTTTTCATCACAATAAGTCATGAAGAGTTGGTTAACAAACTCACCACCTCTATCACTCCTTATTCTCAAAATCGAAAAACCTTTTTCTTTTTCAACCCTTTTTCGAAAAATTTTGAAATGAGAAAATGTTTGATCTTTATTTTGCAAGAAGAAAACCCAAGTGAAACGGGAAAAATCATCAACTAAAACAAATGCAAATCTACTACCATTTAAACTTTTAGTTTGTGTTGGTCCAAAAAGATCCATATGAATTAGTTCTAAGGGTCTAGTAGTCATGATATCCTTAATTGGTTTGAAGGAAGACTTGGTTTGTTTCCCAAGTTGGCACGCACCACAAATGCGGTCTTTCTCAAACTTCAAGCAAGGCATACCCTTTACTAAATCCTTAGAATTAATTCTAGCAAGATGGTCAAAAGATGCATGTCCTAATCTTCTATGCCAAAGCCAAGAATTTTCATCAAAAGCATTCAAGCATTTAGTAGAACAATCTAAATTAAGCATGTCAATAATATAAACATTATTATCACGAAAACCGGTAAGAATACAGTCATCGGATTTAACATCAAAAATCTTGCAAGAAGTATCATCAAAAATAACTTTAAGTCCACGGTCACAAAGTTGACTAATGCTAAGCAAATTATGTTTTAAACCATCAACTAAAACAACATTCTCTATAATAGGAGATGCACCAATTTGAATGTTACCTATACCAATGATAGTTCCTTTGGAGTCATCCCCGAAGGTGACGGAGCCACCTTCCATGTACCTTGATAGGGTTGTGAAGTTGTTGATATCCCACGTCATGTGTCTCGAATAACCACTATCAAGGTACCACCGCTCCCTACGTCTTGGAGCCTTGGTGTGTACCTACATCAAATAATTTAGGTCTTGATTTTGGTACCCACATTTTCTTGGGTCCTAAAGAGTTAGTTTCATTAACCCAAACAAGATTATTGGTCCTATTTACTTGGTCATAACAAAATTTAGCCAAATGTCCATTCTTACCACAATAAGTGCATCTATACACTCTACCATATTTAAAAGCATAGTGAGTATGTGATTTGTGAGCATGAGAATTGTGAGCATGAAAATGAGAAGATTTGTGTGTAGTGTGAGCATGAGGAATCTTAACATGTGAATCTTTAGCATAAGAGGTGTGCTTTTTAGAAAACTTTTCTTCAAGCCTCTTGGTGTTAAAAGCACAATCATTCAAAACCTTTTCAAAATTAACCATTTTAGATTTAAAAGAAGAAATTTCTTTTTCATTTACAATAGGAGCTTTTGCCTTACAAGAAACCTTGTAGGCACTAAATCCATTTTGAATAGAATTAAGTTTTGAAGAGATATCATCCTTTTCTTTAGAAACCATACCAAGTTGATTTTTAAGAAAAGCAACTTCCTTTTGTAATTTAAGACATTCAATTTTCTTATTATCATAAGTTTCGGAGAGTTCAACAAAGGCATGCACAATAACTTCTTTACTCAAACCATCATCTTCCTCATCAAGAGATTGAGGGGTTACCTTTGGTGTGTTTGCCATGAAACACATATTCGCGGTATCCGCTTCTTCTTCTTCGGACTCGCTTTCCGAATCCCATGTTGCCTTGTAAGCTTTCTTTTCTTCCGACTTCTTTGGCTTGAAAGAGGAGGTCATCTTCTTTTTGAACTCCGGGCAATCCGCCATGATGTGACCTAGCCTTCGGCAATTGAAACATATAATTCTTTTCTCCTCTTTGCCTTCAAACTTTCTTTGGAAGTTGAGCTTTTTCTTCCGGTACAATCTTTTGATGTTTTGCACAAGGAGGGAGAGCTCCTCATCTTCTTCTTCATCTTCCTCATCGTCTTCAAGGGTGGATGAAGACTTGAAAGCTATTGATTTCTTCTTTGTTGGAGCGGCCTCTTCTCTTGCTTTCTTCTCCATCTCATGGGTCTTTAAGTTCCCAATGAGGCTAATGAGGTCCATCTCATCCTTGTCGTTTAACTCCTTTAAGGTGGTGGCCTTTATCTCCCAAGATGGAGGAAGCGCCCGAATTACTTTCCGCACCTTTTGATCGTTGGAGATGACATCGCCTAAGGAAGAAAGAGCATTGGTAATTTTAGTAAACCTTGTAATCATAAAATCAATAGTTTCATCATCAAGCATTTTAAATGATTCATATTGAGACCTCAAGAGATCTATCTTAGCTCTCTTGACTTGTGAAGTCCCTTCATGTGTGACCAATAAGTGTTGCCAAATCTCATAGGCGGATTGGCAATGAATTACCCGTGTAAGGTCATCCTCATTCAAGGCGGTTAATAGGGAGTTTTGGGCCTTGGAGTTTGCCTCATATTCTCTAAAGTTGAAGTCGGTCCAAGTGCTCTCATCACTATTGGGTGCTACATAGGGTTTGGTCAAGGATTTAGCTACCAAACTACCTAAAGATTGCAAAAAGATAGTCATCCTAACCTTCCAAGTAGGGAAGTTTAGTCCATCAAATTTAGGAGGGGTTTTGATGTTATCGGCCATGTTTACTAGTGTATGAATGTATGGATGAAAATGTTGATTAGCAATATTTTAAGGATCTCTCTATGGATGTTAAGCCAAATCTAGAGTTCAAGCTCTGATACCAATTGAAAATCACCTAGAGGAGGGGTGAATAGGTGATAATGCTAATCAATGGACAAATTAAAAATTAAGATACAACAATCACCCAACAAGAATCACAAGATGAATGAAAATAAGTAAATATGGCAATGATGATGATTAGCAAGTAATAAGTGCAAGTAAAGTAAAGTAAGGAGTGCAAGAATGTAAATCAAACGCAAACACAAGGAATTGATATCGAGGTTCGAGCACCCAGCTCTACTTCCCCGCCTTCCCCAGAAGGATTCTAACCACTTCACTATCACAAAGACAGTTACACAATAACCGCAGTACCCAACTCCACAGGAGTACCCGGTAACACAATCTCAAGTACAAGTAATCTCTGGGTAGTCAAAAGACCACAAACTCTCTCTTGCAAAAATTCTCTTCCCTTACAAAAGGTCCTTAGAGAACAATGAGTAGGAATGAAGCTCTTGTTGTAAGTGAAGAAAGAAAAATTAAATCAGAGAGTATTTTAAAAACACTTCAGAAAATGAGAGAGAATTTCAGCACAAAAACCAAGAAACAAAGCTCTTTTGAATGCCTTAAACTTTTGAATTTTTCTTGTAATAATTGTTGTAAAGAATCTCTCCCCAAACACCCCTATTTATAGGAGAGGGCTAGGTTAAGAGATAAAACAATCTTAAGGATAATTAAGTCATATTAGATTCAAAATATATCCCTAAATCAAATTTTTAAACACAAAAGACAAAATAAAACAGCTCAGAAAAATGCCCGTTACTGTTCAAACGGCTAGTCCGGTCGACCGGTCGGTCGACCGCCTATACAAAAATCTGACCGTTACAGGCCAGCGGTCGACCGCCCGGTCGACCTAAACAAACAGAGAGTAAAGACTTACAGTCAGGCTCGTCTCGGTCGACCGTCACGGTCGACCGTGAGACATGCACACTGATACGTGCATCTGCCAGAACTACGGTCGACCGCTCGGGTCGACCGAACAAGACTGACACAGGCACGGTCGACTGGTGCGGTTGACCGACTCAGGTCAAAAATCAAGTTTAAAACACAATTTTGAAAAGACTTTGATTTTTATGAAAAGTATCTTTAAATAGTACTAAGTATAAAACATAAAAAATGATTTGTAGGCAGAGGATTTTGTATCAAAATATTTCTATACATTTTATGGAAAATAATCTTAGAAACAATATGTGTGCAAAAACGTGTGTGATTGAGCTTCAAACCTATCCATCATTCTTTAACAAAATTCTAAACCTATAAAACTAAAAACAAATCTTGTTGAGCAATCTTCAAGTCTTGAGCCATGCTATGCCTTGCTAGAGCCCCTTCTTCTATGTTCCTTCCTTGATATGCAATATGCCTTCTTTGCTTCATGAAACCTAGAAGTTGTTGCTATAGCTAAGCAATGGCCTCCAAACATGGTACAAACCTGAAACTTATCTTGAACAAATTCATTAGTACCAAATAGCTCTTATTTGGTTTGTCATCATCAAAACACAAAACATGCGGAGAGTGTAACCTCTTGGGCCAACATGCGATTACTCTACTATGCGACATTAATACACACCCTAGCCCGACTTCGACGCATCACTATATATAATATAGCCTTCAGTCCCAGAGGGCATGGATAGGATTGGACCGAAGTTAATTTATACTTCAACTCTTGAAAACTTTTCTCCCGACTTTCTCCCCAATGGAACTAGAGGCTTTTCTTGGTCAACTGTGATAATGGTACCATTATTCTGGAAAATCTTTCTAAAAATCTCTGATAATATCCTGCCAACCCTAAGAAACTTCGCACTTCCGTGACGTTGGTGGGTCAAGGCCAATGTTTAATTGCTTCTGTCTTTGCAGGATCCACCGATATTCCTTCTTTAGTTATAATGTGACTGAGGAATCCAACTTTTTCTTGCCAGAACTCACACTTCTTTAATTTTACATGAAGTTGTTTCTTCCTCAATAGTTGTAATACTATCCTCAAGTGCTTCTCATGTTTTTCTATGCTTCTTGAGTAAATTAGTATGTCATCAATAAACACCACTACAAACTGTTCTAGATATAGCTGAAAGATCTTATTCATCAGATCCATAAATGCTGCTTGAGTGTTGGTAGTCCAAACGGCATCATTAAAATTCGTAGTGCCCGTATCTGGTTCTAAAAGCCGTCTTAGGTCCATCTTCTGATTTAATCTTTAACTAATGATATCCAGACCTTAAATCTATTTTGAAAAATACACTGGCACCTTAAAGTTGGTCAAAAAGATCATCAATCCTCGAGAGTGGATACCGATTTTTGATAGTGACTTTGTTTAGTTCTCGATAATCTATACACAGCCTCATGCTTCTATCCTTCTTCTTTACAAATAGTACGGGACCACCCCAAGCTATACACTCGGCCGAATAAATCTCAAATTTAACAACTCTTGTAGTTGATCCTTCAATTTTTTCATCTCTGCGGGTGCCATTCTATAAGAAGCCTTCGATATAGGACTTGTCCCTGGTAGAAGATCAATAGAAAATTCTACTTCCCTATCTCGGGGTAAGCCTGGTGGATCTTTTGGGAACACATTATGATATTCACTTATGACTGCTATATTTTTAATTTTTGTCTCATCATCTTCTTTATCTATTACGGTTGCCAAAATCCTTGACACCCATGCCTCAATAATTTAGTGGCCTTTAAAGCTGAAATTACTGGAATGCTTATTTTATTCTTCACCCTTCGTACGCTTTTTCTGAAGCTGCTTCCAACTTAAAGATTATCTTCTTTTGGTGATAGTCTACATGTATACGGTGTGTTGGCAACCAATCCATTCCTAGGATGAGATCATATTCCATCTCTCCTAGTTTAATCAGATCTGTTTGTGTTTTCATTTCTCCTATAATAATTTCACATCCTTTATATTACACATTAGTGGTCAATTATGCGCTTACAGAGGTTGATACCACTAGTTGAAAATTCATAGGTTCAGATTCTTTGCTAATTTTTGTTGCAAAAGACGACGAAATAAAGGAGTGTGTAGCACCAGGATCAAATAACACTTGATCAATATTTTCGGCTAAACAAATAGTACATTCAACTACTGAGTTGAATGCTCGGGCTTCCTGCTAGGTTAAAGCATTCATTCTTCCTTTAGCTCTGGGTTGTTGCACTGAAGCCTAAGTCGTTGTGCGGATCGTGCTAGTAAGCCGCCGAAAAGAAACTGCTGGTGCGATGCCTGGAGTCTGTTTACCTATTCTCCTACTAGCGCCTGGATGTCCATGTAAAGTTGGACAACTCTTCTCATATGGCCCAGTTTGCCACAGGCGAAGCATTGTTCGCCTACGAGATAATTACCAGTGTTATTGCGGTTGCACCTTGGACACCTCATATTTCCTGAAAAACTGGAACGTGGAAAGGATGTAGGTGATGTCGCATGAGAAAACCCTACGTCTCTGTGCCACGAGTTTATCATAGTCCTTTAGATTGGCATTAGAGAAGACTCGGCACCTCCATCAGGCCTGAAGGGGAAAGCTCTAAATCTCGGTATGTTATCATATCGGGGGCGCTTGATGGAAGGTAGCTCCTTGACTCTCATATCTTGGTTTTCTTGCGTATCACTTTCAACTTTCAGTGCTTTCTCTACGGCTTGCAATAAATTTTTAGTTGAAATGGAACTAGTTTGCTCCTGATTCCAGGCTTTAAATCCCTCACAAACTTTTTTGTTCTATCTTCCACTTCAGACACCAACTTCTCATCATATCTTGATAATAGAGTGAACTTGACTTCATACTGGCTCACTGTCAATTGATCCTGTTTCAGATCTTGAAATTCCATTACAAGCTTGTCCTTTTCTACCCCCGATATATACTTTTCGTTGAACTTTTTGACTAGAAAGTTCCACGAAATTTCTTCCCCCAAGGTTTTAGCTCCACCTTTAACCATTTCTCACCAACATTCCGCCTCCGCCTGGAACATAAAAGAGGTAAAAGATACCAGTTGATTCTTAGTAAATTTCATAACGTCTAGTATCTTCTCAATCTGACGAAGCCACTCAATCTGCTTGTATTGGATCAGCTCCTCATTAAACGCTGGCAGGTTCAACTTCTGAAATTATTCTAGAGCTCTACGCAGGTTACTTACTATTGCCAGCTGTACCAACCAATCTGGCATTCTGTCTGGGACCCTCTGGTTTACATTGAATTATTCCACCACAAATTCATGGTTCATCGGGGGATGGACATTTTCGACCATACTGTGCGGTGGGGCATTACCTTCATGATTAGTATCCGATGGTGGAAAGTTCAAGTCCATTTATACCTAAACGGATAACCAGTTCTTATTATCAGCAATATTTATGACATAAAGCAAGTTTCATATACAAAATACTATTTCTATTTATAACTTCAAAATATTTTTGTAATAAGATTTACATTGACATGCTTACATCCTGACAAAACATACAAGTGTATTTAGGATTAGATACATCGCGCACACATATTTCTTTTACAAAACATACAAAACATTCCTTCCCCAAAAAGCTCTAAATGTGTGAGCCAAGACATCCCTTTCTAAAATGCTATACATCGAAATCTCCTTCAAGGAGTGATATTAGAATCAGTGAAGCTTTCATCTTTGTTGTCCCCTACAGAATCACCTCCCTTGGGGTCTTCTTCCTCAGGGTCTTCTTCTGGGTCGTCTTCCTCAGGGTCTTCTTCTTCAGGATTCTCTTCTTTAGGGTCCTCTTCTTTTGTTATAGCATCTCACACGTCCAATAATCATGATCATCATATAAATCCAAATCTTGGGCCCAGTTAGAATTTCACCAAATACCTCCAGAAAACATCCTTCCTTGGGGATCTATCTCATCATCAGGTATATCTCCTTGGCCCTCAATCACTGAAATATTTCTTATAGCACTTTCAGCATCACTTACTGTATCTGCATCGTCATGTCCCCCAGGTCCACCACATCATAGCGGTCCATGAGTCCAATAAAGATGATCTATGGATCAGTCACATCTGCTTTGTAATCTCAATTCATGTTGTTTGCTATCCAACTTGAACTTTCTGACTCTGAACTATCAGATGATAATCCTGACATGTCAAAACCTCTCATCTGTAGAAGTAAAAGATTCATATCTGACCACTTATCTCCAAAACCTCGAAAGCAATAAGTTACATAAAAATAAAAAAATATATCTAATAACCTGCAACTATTCTTCGTCATACCCGATCCTTTTTTATTTCTAACTCCCTAGGTTTATTATTGGGCTCAGGTGTTCTTACTTGTTGAATTAACTCCGACTTGCATGATATTTTAATTGCTCTCCCATTCCAGTGTCCCATACCACTGGAGATCTATACAAAGATTCCGCAGCCCCCGTAGGATCGATTCGAACTAAAGTATGCGGGTACAAAAATTTGAATGTAAAAGAACAGTTAAATATCTCGCAT